>CAWVNZ010002651.1:0-116390 GCA_963930735.1 Dioctria linearis
AAATTTTAATTACGCCAGGGATTGCCTTTTCTATAGTAAATTATTCAAAAAATAATTTTCAACTGTCGCAAATTTTAATTGCGCCAGGGATTGCCTTTTCTATAGTAAATTATTCAAAAAATAATTTTCTACTGTCGCAAATTTTAATTACGCCAGGGATTGCCTTTTCTATAGTAAATTATTCAAAAAATTATTTTCAACTGTCGCAAATTTTAATTATGCCAGGGATTGCCTTTTCTATAGTAAATTATTCAAAAAATAATTTTCTACTGTCGAAAATTTTAATTACGGCAGGGATTGCCTTTTCTATAGTAAATTATTCAAAAAATAATTTCAACTGTCGCAAATTTTAATTACGCCAGGGATTGCCTTTTCTATAGTAAATTATTCAAAAAATAATTTTATACTGTCGCAAATTTTAAGTGCGCCAGGGATTGCCTTTTCTATAGTAAATTATTCAAAAAATAATTTTTTACTGTCGCAAATTTTAAATATCCCAGGGATTGCCTTTTCTATAGTAAATTTTGAAAAAATAATTGTTTACTGTCGCAAATTTCAAATCCGCCAGGGATTGCCTTTTCTATAGTAAATTATTCAAAAAATAATTTTTTACTGTCGCAAATTTCAAATCCGCCAGGGATTGCCTTTTCTATAGTAAATTATTCAAAAAATAATTTTCTAATGTCGCAAATTTTAATTGCGCCAGTGATTGCCTTTTCTATAGTAAATTATTCAAAAAATAATTTTCAACTGTCGCAAATTTTAAATACGCCAGGGATTGCCTTTTCTATAGTAAATTATTCAAAAAATAATTTTTTACTGTAGCAAATTTTAAATATCCCAGGGATTGCCTTTTCTATAGTAAATTATTCAAAAAATAATTTTCAACTGTCGCAAATTTTAATTGCGCCACGGATTGCCTTTTCTATAGTAAATTATTCAAAAAATAATTTTATACTGTCGCAAATTTTAATTACGCCAGGGATTGCCTTTTCTATAGTAAATTATTCAAAAAATAATTTTCAACTGTCGCAAATTTTAATTAAACCAGGGATTGCCTTTTCTATAGTAAATTAGTCAAAAAATAATTTTCAACTGTCGCAAATTTTAATTGCACCAGGGATTGCCTTTTCTATAGTAAATTATTCAAAAAATAATTTTTTACTGTCGCAAATTTCAAATCCGCCAGCGATTGCCTTTTCTATAGTAAATTATTCAAAAAATAATTTTTTACTGTCGCAAATTTTAAATATCCCAGGGATTGCCTTTGCTATAGTAAATTATTCAAAAAATAATTTTCTACTGTCGCAAATTTTAATTACGCCAGGGATTGCGTTTTCTATAGTAAATTATTCAAAAAATGATTTTCTACTGTCGCAAATTTTAATTACGCCAGGGATTGCCTTTTCTATAGTAAATTATTCAAAAAATAATTTTTTACTGTCGCAAATTTTAATTACGCCAGGGATTGCCTTTTCTATAGTAAATTATTCAAAAAATAATTTTCTACTGTCGCAAATTTCAAATCCGCCAGGGATTGCATTTTCTATAGTAAATTATTCAAAAAATAATTTTTTACTGTCGCAAATTTTAATTGCGCCAGAGATTGCCTTTTCTATAGTAAATTAATCAAAAAATTATTTTTTACTGTCGCAAATTTTAAATACGCCAGGGATTGCCTTTTCTATAGTAAATTTTGCAAAAAAAAATTTTTTACTGTTGCAAATTTTAAATATCCCAGGGATTGCCTTTTCTATAGTAAATTTCTCACAAATTAATTTTTTACTGTCGCAAATTTTAAATCCGCCAGGGATTGCCTTTTCTATAGTAAATTATTCAAAAAATAATTTTCAACTGTCGCAAATTTTAATTACGCAAGGGATTGCCTTTTCTATAGTAAATTATTCAAAAAATAATTTTCTACTGTCGCAAATTTTAATTGCGCCAGGGATTGCCTTTTCTATAGTAAATTATTCAAAAAATAATTTTATACTGTCGCAAATTTCAAATCCGCCAGGGATTGCCTTTTCTATAGTAAATTATTCAAAAAATAATTTTTTACTGTCGCAAATTTTAATTACGCCAGGGATTGCCTTTTCTATAGTAAATTATTCAAAAAATAATTTTTTACTGTCGCAAATTTTAAATACGCCAGGGATTGCCTTTTCTATAGTAAATTATTCAAAAAATAATTTTCAACTGTCGCAAATTTTAACTACGCCAGGGATAGCCTTTTCTATAGTAAATTATTCAAAAAATAATTTTCTACTGTCGCAAATTTTAATTACGCCAGGGATTGCCTTTTCTATAGTAAATTATTCAAAAAATAATTTTCTACTGTCGCAAATTTTAATTGCGCCAGGGATTGACTTTTCTATAGTAAATTATTCAAAAAATAATTTTATACTGTCGCAAATTTTAATTACGCCAGGGATTGCCTTTTCTATAGTAAATTATTCAAAAAATAATTTTTTACTGTCGCAAATTTTAATTACGCCAGGGATTGCCTTTTCTATAGTAAATTATTCAAAAAATAATTTTATACTGTCGCAAATTTCAAATCCGCCAGGAATTGCCTTTTCTATAGTAAATTATTCAAAAAATAATTTTATACTGTCGCAAATTTCAAATCCGCCAGGGATTGCCTTTTCTATAGTAAATTATTCAAAAAATAATTTTCTACTGTCGCAAATTTTAAATATCCCAGGGATTGCCTTTTCTATAGTAAATTATTCAAAACATAATTTTATACTGTCGCAAATTTCACATCCGCCAGGGATTGCCTTTTCTATAGTAAATTATTCAAAAAATAATTTTATACTGTCGCAAATTTTAAATATCCCAGGGATTGCCTTTTCTATAGTAAATTATTCAAAAAATAATTTTATACTGTCGCAAATTTTAAATATCCCAGGGATTGCCTTTTCTATAGTAAATTATTCAAAAAATAATTTTATACTGTCGCAAATTTCAAATCCGCCAGGGATTGCCTTTTCTATAGTAAATTATTCAAAAAATAATTTTTTACTGTCGCAAATTTTAAATACGCCAGGGATTGCCTTTCCTATAGTAAATTTTGCAAAAAAATAATTTTTTACTGTCGCAAATTTTAAATATCCCAGGGATTGCCTTTTCTATAGTAAATTATTCAAAAAATAATTTTATACTGTCGCCAATTTCAAATCGGCCAGGGATTGCCTTTTCTATAGTAAAATATTAAAAAAATAATTTTATACTGTCGCAAATTTTAAATACGCCAGGGATTGCCTTTTCTAAAGCAAATTATTCAAAAAATAATTTTATACTGTCGCAAATTTTAAGTGCGCCAGGAATTGCCTTTTCTATAGTAAATTATTAAAAAAATAATTTTTTACTGTCGCAAATTTTAAATATCCCAGGGATTGCCTTTTCTATAGTAAAGTTTGCAAAAAATAATTTTCAACTGTCGCAAATTTTAATTACGCCAGGATTGCCTTTTATATAGTAAATTATTCAAAAAATAATTTTCAACTGTCGCAAATTTTAATTGCGCCAGGGATTGCTTTTTCTATAGTAAATTATTCAAAAAATAATTTTTTACTGTCGCAAATTTTAAGTGCGCCAGGGATTGCCTTTTCTATAGTAAATTATTCAAAAAATAATTTTCAACTGTCGCAAATTTTAATTGCGCCAGGGATTGCCTTTTCTATAGTAAATTATTCAAAAAATAATTTTCAACTGTCGCAAATTTTAATTACGCCAGGGATTGCCTTTTCTATAGTAAATTATTCAAAAAATAATTTTCAACTGGCGCAAATTTTAATTGCGCCAGGGATTACCTTTTCTATAGTAAATTATTCAAAAAATAATTTTTTACTGTCGCAAATTTCAAATCCGCCAAGAATTGCCTTTTCTATAGTAAATTATTCAAAAAATAATTTTTTACTGTCGCAAATTTTAAATATCCCAGGGATTGCTTTTCCTATAGTAAATTATTCAAAAAATAATTTTCTACTGTCGCAAATTTTAATTACGCCAGGGATTGCGTTTTCTATAGTAAATTATTCAAAAAATAATTTTCTACTGTCGCAAATTTTAATTACGCCAGGGATTGCCTTTTCTATAGTAAATTATTCAAAAAGTAATTTTTTACTGTCGCAAATTTTAATTAAGCCAGGGATTGCCTTTTCTATAGTAAATTATTCAAAAAATAATTTTCTACTGTCGCAAATTTCAAATCCGCCAGGGATTGCCTTTTCTATAGTAAATTATTCAAAAAATAATTTTTTACTGTCGCAAATTTTAATTGCGCCAGGGATTGCCTTTTCTATAGTAAATTATTCAAAAAATACTTTTTTACTGTCGCAAATTTTAAATACGCCAGGGATTGCCTTTTCTATAGTAAATTTTGCAAAAAAATAATTTTTAACTGTCGCAAATTTTAAATATCCCAGGGATTGCCTTTTCTATAGTAAATTTCTCACAAATTAATTTTTTACTGTCGCAAATTTTAAATCCGCCAGGGATTGACTTTGCTATAGTAAATTATTCAAAAAATAATTTTCAACTGTCGCAAATTTTAAATACGCCAGGGATTGCCTTTTCTATAGTAAATTATTCAAAAAATAACTTTCAACTGTCGCAAATTTTAATTACGCCAGGGATTGCCTTTTCTATAGTAAATTATTCAAAAAATAATTTTCTACTGTCGCAAATTTTAATTACGCTAGGGATTGCCTTTTCTATAGTAAATTATTCAAAAAATAATTTTATACTGTCGCAAATTTTAATTACGCCAGGGATTGCCTTTTCTATAGTAAATTTTTCAAAAAATAATTTTTTACTGTCGCAAATTTTAATTACGTCAGGGATTGCCTTTTCTATAGTAAATTATTCAAAAAATAATTTTATACTGTCGCAAATTTCAAATCCGCCAGGAATTGCCTTTTCTATAGTAAATTATTCAAAAAATAATTTTTTACTGTCGCAAATTTTAAATACGCCAGGGATTGCCTTTTCTATAGTAAATTATTCAAAAAATAATTTTCAACTGTCGCAAATTTTAATTACGCCAGGGATAGCCTTTTCTATAGTAAATTATTCAAAAAATAATTTTCTACTGTCGCAAATTTTAATTACGCCAGGGATTGCCTTTTCTATAGTAAATTATTCAAAAAATAATTTTCTACTGTCGCAAATATTAATTGCGCCAGGGATTGCCTTTTCTATAGTAAATTATTCAAAAAATAATTTTATACTGTCGCAAATTTTAATTACGCCAGGGATTGCCTTTTCTATAGTAAATTATTCAAAAAATAATTTTTTACTGTCGCAAATTTTAATTACGCCAGGGATTGCCTTTTCTATAGTAAATTATTCAAAAAATAATTTTATACTGTCGCAAATTTCAAATCCGCCAGGAATTGTCTTTTCGATAGTAAATTATTCAAAAAATAATTTTATACTGTCGCAAATTTCAAATCCGCCAGGGATTGCCTTTTCTATAGTAAATTATTCAAAAAATAATTTTCTACTGTCGCAAATTTTAAATATCCCAGGGATTGCCTTTTCTATAGTAAATTATTCAAAAAATAATTTTATACTGTCGCAAATTTCAAATCCGCCAAGGATTGCCTTTTCTATAGTAAATTATTCAAAAAATAATTTTATACTGTCGCAAATTTTAAATATCCCAGGGATTGCCTTTTCTATAGTAAATTATTCAAAAAATAATTTTATACTGTCGCAAATTTTAAATATCCCAGGGATTGCCTTTTCTATAGTAAATTATTCAAAAAATAATTTTATACTGTCGCAAATTTCAAATCCGCCAGGGATTGCCTTTTCTACAGTAAATTATTCAAAAAATAATTTTTTACTGTCGCAAATTTTAAATACGCCAGGGATTGCCTTTTCTATAGTAAATTTTGCAAAAAAATAATTTTTTACTGTCGCAAATTTTAAATATCCCAGGGATTGCCTTTTCTATAGTAAATTATTCAAAAAATAATTTTATACTGTCGCCAATTTCAAATCGGCCAGGGATTGCCTTTTCTATAGTAAATTATTAAAAAAATAGTTTTATACTCTCGCAAATTTTAAATACGCCAGGGATTGCCTTTTCTATAGTAAATTATTCAAAAAATAATTGTATACTGTCGCAAATTTTAAGTGCGCCAGGAATTGCCTTTTCTATAGTAAATTATTCAAAAAATAATTTTTTACTGTCGCAAATTTTAAATATCCCAGGGATTGCCTTTTCTATAGTAAATTTTGCAAAAAATAATTTTCAACTGTCGCAAATTTTAATTACGCCAGGGATTGCCTTTTATATAGTAAATTATTCAAAAAATAATTTTCAACTGTAGCAAATTTTAATTGCGCCAGGGATTGCTTTTTCTATAGTAAATTATTCAAAAAATAATTTTTTACTGTCGCAAATTTTAAGTGCGCCAGGGATTGCCTTTTCTATAGTAAATTATTCAAAAAATAATTTTCAAATGTCGCAAATTTTAATTGCGCCAGGGATTGCCTTTTCTATAGTAAATTATTCAAAAAATAATTTTCAACTGTCGCAAATTTTAATTACGCCAGGGATTGCCTTTTCTATAGTAAATTATTCAAAAAATAATTTTCAACTGTCGCAAATTTTAATTGCGCCAGGGATTGCCTTTTCTATAGTAAATTATTCAAAAAATAATTTTTTACTGTCGCAAATTTCAAATCCGCCAGGGATTGCCTTTTCTATAGTAAATTATTCAAAAAATAATTTTTTACTGTCGCAAATTTTAAATATCACAGGGATTGCCTTTCCTATAGTAAATTATTCAAAAAATAATTTTCTACTGTCGCAAATTTTAATTACGCCAGGGATTGCGTTTTCTATAGTAAATTATTCAAAAAATAATTTTCTACTGTCGCAAATTTTAATTACGCCAGGGATTGCCTTTTCTATAGTAAATTATTCAAAAAGTAATTTTTTACTGTCGCAAATTTTAATTACGCCAGGGATTGCCTTTTCTATAGTAAATTATTCAAAAAATAATTTTCTACTGTCGCAAATTTCAAATCCGCCAGGGATTGCCTTTTCTATAGTAAATTATTCAAAAAATAATTTTTTACTGTCGCAAATTTTAATTGCGCCAGGGATTGCCTTTTCTATAGTAAATTATTCAAAAAATAATTTTTTACTGTCGCAAATTTTAAATACGCCAGGGATTGCCTTTTCTATAGTAAATTTTGCAAAAAAATAATTTTTTACTGTCGCAAATTTTAAATATCCCAGGGATTGCCTTTTCTATAGTAAATTACTCACAAATTAATTTTTTACTGTCGCAAATTTTAAATCCGCCGGGGATTGACTTTGCTATAGTAAATTATTCAAAAAATAATTTTCAACTGTCGCAAATTTTAAATACGCCAGGGATTGCCTTTTCTATAGTAAATTATTCAAAAAATAATTTTATACTGTCGCAAATTTCAAATCCGCCAGGAATTGCCTTTTCTATAGTAAATTATTCAAAAAATAATTTTATACTGTCGCAAATTTCAAATCCGCCAGGGATTGCCTCTTCTATAGTAAATTATTCAAAAAATAATTTTATACTGTCGCAAATTTTAATTACGCCAGGGATTGCCTTTTCTATAGTAAATTATTCAAAAAATAATTTTATACTGTCGCAAATTTCAAATCCGCCAGGAATTGCCTTTTCTATAGTAAATTATTCAAAAAATAATTTTATACTGTCGCAAATTTCAAATCCGCCAGGGATTGCCTTTTCTATAGTAAATTATTCAAAAAATAATTTTCTACTGTCGCAAA
Source organism: Dioctria linearis (assembly GCA_963930735.1). NCBI lineage: Eukaryota > Metazoa > Arthropoda > Insecta > Diptera > Asilidae > Dioctria > Dioctria linearis. The sequence continues at coordinate 7,802 of CAWVNZ010002651.1, forward strand.
TTTTAAATATCCCAGGGATTGCCTTTTCTATAGTAAATTATTCAAAAAATAATTTTTACTGTCGCAAATTTCAAATTCGCCAGGGATTGCCTTTTCTATAGTAAATTATTCAAAAAATAATTTTATACTGTCGCAAATTTTAAATACGCCAGGGATTGCCTTTTCTAAAGCAAATTATTCAAAAAATAATTTTATACTGTCGCAAATTTTAAGTGCGCCAGGAATTGCCTTTTCTATAGTAAATTATTAAAAAAATAATTTTTTACTGTCGCAAATTTTAAATATCCCAGGGATTGCCTTTTCTATAGTAAAGTTTGCAAAAAATAATTTTCAACTGTCGCAAATTTTAAATACGCCAGGGATTGCCTTTTCTATAGTAAAATTTGCAAAAAAATAATTTTTTACTGTCGCAAATTTTAAATATCCCAGGGATTGCCTTTTCTATAGTAAATTATTCAAAAAATAATTTTATACTGTCGCCAATTTCAAATCGGCCAGGGATTGCCTTTTCTATAGTAAATTATTAAAAAAATAATTTTATACTTTCGCAAATTTTAAATACGCCAGGGATTGCCTTTTCTATAGTAAATTATTCAAAAAATAATTTTATACTGTCGCAAATTTTAAGTGCGCCAGGAATTGCCTTTTCTATAGTAAATTATTCAAAAAAAAAATTTTTTACTGTCGCAAATTTTAAATATCCCAGGGATTGCCTTTTCTATAGTAAATTTTGCAAAAAATAATTTTCAACTGTCGCAAATTTTAATTACGCCAGGGATTGCCATTTATATAGTAAATTATTCAAAAAATAATTTTCAACTGTCGCAAATTTTAATTGCGCCAGGGATTGCTTTTTCTATAGTAAATTATTCAAAAAAAGAATTTTTTACTGTCGCAAATTTTAAGTGCGCCAGGGATTGCCTTTTCTATAGTAAATTATTCAAAAAATAATTTTCAACTGTCGCAAATTTTAATTGCGCCAGGGATTGCCTTTTCTATAGTAAATTATTCAAAAAATAATTTTCAAATGTCGCAAATTTTAATTACGCCAGGCATTGCCTTTTCTATAGTAAATTATTCAAAAAATAATTTTCAACTGTCGCAAATTTTAATTGCGCCAGGGATTGCCTTTTCTATAGTAAATTATTCAAAAAATAATTTTTTACTGTCGCAAATTTCAAATCCGCCAGGGATTGCCTTTTCTATAGTAAATTATTCAAAAAATAATTTTTTACTGTCGCAAATTTTAAATATCCCAGGGATTGCCTTTCCTATAGTAAATTATTCAAAAAATAATTTTCTACTGTCGCAAATTTTAATTACGCCAGGGATTGCGTTTTCTATAGTAAATTATTCAAAAAATAATTTTCTACTGTCGCAAATTTTAATTACGCCAGGGATTGCCTGTTCTATAGTAAATTATTCAAAAAGTAATTTTTTACTGTCGCAAATTTTAATTACGCCAGGGATTGCCTTTTCTATAGTAAATTATTCAAAAAATAATTTTCTACTGTCGCAAATTTCAAATCCGCCAGGGATTGCCTTTTCTATAGTAAATTATTCAAAAAATAATTTTTTACTGTCGCAAATTTTAATTGCGCCAGGGATTGCCTTTTCTATAGTAAATTATTCAAAAAATAATTTTTTACTGTCGCAAATTATAAATACGCCAGGGATTGCCTTTTCTATAGTAAATTTTGCAAAAAAATAATTTTTTACTGTCGCAAATTTTAAATATCCCAGGGATTGCCTTTTCTATAGTAAATTTCTCACAAATTAATTTTTTACTGTCGCAAATTTTAAATCCGCCAGGGACTGACTTTGCTATAGTAAATTATTCAAAAAATAATTTTCAACTGTCGCAAATTTTAAATACGCCAGGTATTGCCTTTCTATAGTAAATTATTCAAAAAATAATTTTCAATTGTCGCAAATTTTAATTACGCCAGGGATTGCCTTTTCTATAGTAAATTATTCAAAAAATAATTTTCTACTGTCGCAAATTTTAATTACGCCAGGGATACCCTTTTCTATAGTAAATTATTCAAAAAATAATTTTCTACTGTCGCAAATTTTAATTGCGCCTGGGATTGCCTTTTCTATAGTAAATTATTCAAAAAATAATTTTATACTGTCGCAAATTTTAATTACGCCAGGGATTGCCTTTTCTATAGTAAATTATTCAAAAAATAATTTTTTACTGTCGCAAATTTTAATTACGCCAGGGATTGCCTTTTCTATAGTAAATTATTCAAAAAATAATTTTATACTGTCGCAAATTTCAAATCCGCCAGGGATTGCCTTTTCTATAGTAAATTATTCAAAAAATAATTTTATACTGTCGCAAATTTCAAATCCGCCAGGGATTGCCTTTTCTATAGTAAATTATTCAAAAAATAATTTTCTACTGTCGCAAATTTTAAATATCCCAGGGATTGCCTTTTCTATAGTAAATTATTCAAAAAATAATTTTATACTGTCGCAAATTTCAAATCCGCCATGGATTGCCTTTTCTATAGTAAATTATTCAAAAAATAATTTTATACTGTCGCAAATTTTAAATATCCCAGAGATTGCCTTTTCTATAGTAAATTATTCAAAAAATAATTTTCTACTGTCGCAAATTTTAATTACGCCAGGGATTGCCTTTTCTACAGTAAATTATTCAAAAAATAATTTTCAACTGTCGCAAATTTTAAATACGCCAGGGATTGCCTTTTCTATAGTAAATTATTCAAAAAATAATTTTTTACTATCGCAAATTTTAATTACGCCAGGGATTGCCTTTTCTATAGTAAATTATTCAAAAAATAATTTTTTACTGTCGCAAATTTTAATTACACCAGGGATTGCCTTTTCTATAGTAAATTATTCAAAAAATAATTTTTTACTGTCGCAAATTTTAATTACACCAGGGATTGCCTTTTCTATAGTAAATTATTAAAAAAATAATTGTCTACTGTCGCAAATTTTAATTACGCCAGGGATTGCCTTTTCTATAGTAAATTATTCAAAAAATAATTTTTTACTGTCGCAAATTTTAAATATCCCAGGGATTGCCTTTTCTATAGTAAATTATTCAAAAAATAATTTTTTACTGTCGAAAATTTCAAATCCGCCAGGGATTGCCTTTTCTATAGTAAATTATTCAAAAAATAATTTTCAACTGTCGCAAATTTTAATTGCGCCAGGGATTGCCTTTTCTATAGTAAATTATTCAAAAAATAATTTTTTACTGTCGCAAATTTTAATTACGGCAGGGATTGCCTTTTCTATAGTAAATTATTCAAAAAATAATTTTCAACTGTCGCAAATTTTAAATACGCCAGGGATTGCCTTTTCTATAGTAAATTATTCAAAAAATAATTTTTTAATATCGCAAATTTCAAATCCGCCAGGGATTGCCTTTTCTATAGTAAATTATTCAAAAAATAATTTTTTCCTGTCTCAAATTTCAAATATCCAAGGGATTGCCTTTTCTATAGTAAATTATTCAAAAAATAATTTTATACTGTCGCAAATTTTAAATATCCCAGGGATTGCCTTTTCTATAGTAAATTATTCAAAACATAATTTTATACTGTCGCAAATTTTAAATATCCCAGGGATTGCCTTTTCTATAGTAAATTATTCAAAAAATAATTTTCTACTGTCGCAAATTTTAATTACGACAGGGATTGCCTTTTCTATAGTAAATTATTCAAAAAATAATTGTCTACTGTCGCAAATTTTAATTACGCCAGGGATTGCCTTTTCTATAGTAAATTATTCAAAAAATAATTTTTTACTGTCGCAAATTTCAAATCCGCCAGGCATTGTTTTTTTCTATAGTAAATTATTCAAAAAATAACTTTATACTGTCGCAAATTTCAAATTCGCCAGGGATTGCCTTTTCTATAGTAAATTATTCAAAAAATAATTTTATACTGTCGCAAATTTTAATTACGCCAGGGATTACCTTTTCTATAGTAAATTATTCAAAATAATTTTTTACTATCGCAAATTTCAAATCCGCCATGGATTGCCTTTTCTATAGTAAATTATTCAAAAAATAATTTTTTACTGTCGCAAATTTCAAATATCCCAGGGATTGCCTTTTCTATAGTAAATTATTCAAAAAATAATTTTATACTGTCGCAAATTTTAAATATCCCAGGGATTGACTTTTCTATAGTAAATTATTCAAAAAATAATTTTATACTGTCGCAAATTTTAAATATACCAGGGATTGCCTTTTCTATAGTAAATTATTCAAAAAATAATTTTCTACTGGCGCAAATTTTAAATATCCCAGGGATTGCCTTTTCTATAGTAAATTATTCAAAAAATAATTTTTAACTGTCGCAAATTATTTTTGAATAATTTACTATAGAAAAAGCAATCCCAATTATTCAAAAAATAATTTTCTACTGTCGCAAATTTTAATTACGCCAGGGATTGCCTTTTCTATAGTCAATTATTCAAAAAATAATTTTCTACTGTCGCAAATTTTAATTACGCCAGGGATTGCCTTTTCTATAGTAAATTATTCAAAAAAATAATTTTCTACTGTCGCAAATTTTAATTACGCCAGGGATTGCCTTTTCTATAGTAAATTATTCAAAAAATAATTTTCAACTGTCGCAAATTTTAAATACGCCAGGGATTGCCTTTTCTATAGTAAATTATTCAAAAAATAATTTTTTACTATCGCAAATTTCAAATCCGCGAGGGATTGCATTTTCTATAGTAAATTATTCAAAAAATAATTTTTTACTATCGCAAATTTCAAATCCGCCAGGGATTGCCTTTTCTATAGTAAATTATTCAAAAAATAATTTTATACTGTCGCAAATTTTAAATATCCCAGGGATTGCCTTTTCTATAGTAAATTATTCAAAAAACAATTTTATACTGTCGCAAATTTCAAATATCCCAGGGATTGCCTTTTCTATAGTAAATTATTCAAAAAATAATTTTATACTGTCGCAAATTTTAAATATCCCAGGGATTTCCTTTTCTATAGTAAATTATTCAAAAAATAATTTTATACTTTCGCAAAATTTTAAATATCCCAGGGATTGCCTTTTCTATAGTAAATTATTCAAAAAATAATTTTATACTGTCGCAAATTTTAAATATCCCAGGGATTGCCTTTTCTATAGTAAATTATTGAAAAAATAATTTTATACTGTCGCAAATTTTAATTACGCCAGGGATTGCCTTTTCTATAGTAAATTATTCAAAAAATAATTTTCTACTGGCGCAAATTTTAAATATCCCAGGGATTGCCTTTTCTATAGTAAATTATTCAAAAAATAATTTTTAACTGTCGCAAATTATTTTTTGAATAATTTACTATAGAAAAAGCAATCCCAATTATTCATAAAATAATTTTTTACTGTCGCAAATTTCAAATACGCCAGGCATTGCCTTTTCTATAGTAAATTATTCAAAAAATAATTTTATACTGTCGCAAATTTTAAATATCCCAGGGATTTTCTTTTCTATAGTAAATTATTCAAAAAATAATTTTATACTGTCGCAAATTTTAATTACGCCAGGGATTGCCTTTTCTATATTAAATTATTCAAAAAATAATTTTTTACTGTCGCAAATTTCAAATCCGCCAGGCATTGCCTTTACTATAGTAAATTATTCAAAAAATAACTTTATACTGTCGCAAATTTCAAATTCGCCAGGGATTGCCTTTTCTATAGTAAATTATTCAAAAAATAATTTTATACTGTCGCAAATTTTAATTACGCCAGGGATTGCCTTTTCTATAGTAAATTATTCAAAAAATAATTTTTTACTATCGCAAATTTCAAATCCGCCAGGGATTGCCTTTTCTATAGTAAATTATTCAAAAAATAATTTTTTACTGTCGCAAATTTCAAATATCCCAGGGATTGCCTTTTCTATAGTAAATTATTCAAAAAATAATTTTCTACTGTCGCAAATTTTAAATATCCCAGAGATTGCCTTTTCTATAGTAAATTATTCAAAAAATAATTATTTACTGTCGCAAATTTTAATTGCGCCAGGGATTGCCTTTTCTATAGTAAATTATTCAAGACATAATTTTATACTGTCGCAAATTTTAAATATCCCAGGGATTGCCATTTCTATAGTAAATTATTCAAAAAATAATTTTTAATTGTCGCAAATTATTTTTTGAATAATTTACTATAGAAAAAGCAATCCCAATTATTCAAAAAATAGTTTTATACTGTCGCAAATTTTAAATATCCCAGGGATTGCCTTTTCTATAGTAAATTATTCAAAAAATAATTTTCAACTGTCGCAAATTATTTTTTGAATAATTTACTATAGAAAAGGCAATCCCAGGGATATTTAAAATTTGCGACAGTATAAAATTATTTTTTGAATAATTTACTATATAAAAGGCAATCCCTGGCGCAATTAAAATTTGCGACAGTAAGTAATTATTTTTTGAATAATTTACTATAGAAAAGGTAATCCCTGGGATATTTAAAATTTGCGACAGTAGAAAATTATTTTTTGAATAATTTACTATAGAAAAGGCAATCCCTGGCGTAATTAAAAATTGCGACAGTAGAAAATTATTTTTTGAATAATTTACTATAGAAAAGGCAATCCCTGGGATATTTAAAATTTGCGACAGTATAAATTTATTTTTTGAATAATTTACTATAGAAAAGGCAATCCCTGGGATATTTAAAATTTGCGACAGTATAAAATTGTTTTTTGAATAATTTACTATAGAAAAGGCAATCCCTGGGATATTTGAAATTTGCGACAGTAAAAAATTATTTTTTTAATAATTTACTATAGAAAAGGCAATCCCTGGCGTATTTAAAATTTGCGACAGTTGAAAATTATTTTTTGAATAATTTACTATAGAAAAGGCAATCCCTGGCGTAATTAAAATTTGCGACAACAAAAAATTATTTTTTGAATAATTTACTATAGAAAAGGCAATCCCTGGCGCAATTAAAATTTGCGACAGTTGAAAATTATTTTTTGAATAATTTACTATAGAAAAGGCAATCCCTGGCGGATTTGAAATTTGCGACAGTAAAAAAATATTTTTTGAATAATTTACTATAGAAAAGGCAATCCCTGGGATATTTAAAATTTGCGACAGTAAAAAATTATTTTTTGAATAATTTACTATAGAAAAGGCAATCCCTGGCGTAATTAAAATTTGCGACAGTAGAAAATTATTTTTTGAATAATTTACTATAGAAAAGGCAATCCCTGGCGTAATTAAAATTTGCGACAGTATAAAATTATTTTTTTGAATAATTTACTATAGAAAAGGCAACCCCTGGCGTAATTAAATTTTGCGACAGTATAAAATTATTTTTTGAATAATTTACTATAGAAAAGGCAATCCCTGGCGGATTTGAAATTTGCGACAGTAAAAAATTATTTTTTGAATAATTTACTATAGAAAAGGCAATCCCTGGCGTAATTAAAATTTGCGACAGTATAAAATTATTTTTTGAATAATTTACTATAGAAAAGGCAATCCCTGGGATATTTAAAATTTGCGACAGTATAAAATTATTTTTTGAATAATTTACTATAGAAAAGGCAATCCCTGGGATATTTAAAATTTGCGACAGTATAAAACTATTTTTTGAATAATTTACTATAGAAAAGGCAATCCCTGGCGGATTTGAAATTTGCGATAGTAAAAAATTATTTTTTGAATAATTTACTATAGAAAAGGCAATCCCTGGCGGATTTGAAATTTGCGATAGTAAAAAATTATTTTTTTAATAATTTACTATAGAAAAGGCAATCCCTGGCGTATTTAAAATTTGCGACAGTTGAAAATTATTTTTTGAATAATTTACTTTAGAAAAGGCAATCCCTGGCGTAATTAAAATTTGCGACAGTAGAAAATTATTTTTTGAATAATTTACTATAGAAAGGCAATCCCTGGCGTAATTAAAATTTGCGACAGTAGAAAATTATTTTTTGAATAATTTACTATAGAAAAGGCAATCCCTGGCGTAATTAAAATTTGCGACAGTAGAAAATTATTTTTTGAATAATTTACTATAGAAAAGGCAATCCCTGGCGTATTTAAAATTTGCGACTGTAGAAAATTATTTTTTGAATAATTTACTGTAGAAAAGGCAATCCCTGGCGCAATTAAAATTTGCGACAGTATAAAATTATTTTTTGAATAATTTACTATAGAAAAGGCAATCCCTGGCGCAATTAAAATTTGCGACAGTAGAAAATTATTTTTTGAATAATTTACTGTAGAAAAGGCAATCCCTGGCGCAATTAAAATTTGCGACAGTATAAAATTATTTTTTGAATAATTTACTATAGAAAAGGCAATCCCTGGCGCAATTAAAATTTACGACAGTAAAAATTATTTTTTGAATAATTTACTATAGAAAAGGCAATCCCTGGCGGATTTGAAATTTGCGACAGTAAAAAATTATTTTTTGAATAATTTACTATAGAAAAGGCAATCACTGGCGCAATTAAAATTTGCGACAGTTGAAAATTATTTTTTGAATAATTTACTATAGAAAAGGCAATCCCTGGGATATTTAAAATTTGCGACAGTAGAAAATTATTTTTTGAATAATTTACTATAGAAAAGGCAATCCCTGGCGTAATTAAAATTTGCGACAGTAGAAAATTATTTTTTGAATAATTTACTATAGAAAAGGCAATCCCTGGGATATTTAGAATTTGCGACAGTATAAAATTATGTTTGAATAATTTACTATAGAAAAGGCAATCCCTGGGATATTTAAAATTTGCGACAGTATAAAATTATTTTTTGAATAATTTACTATAGAAAAGGCAATCCCTGGGATATTTGAAATTTGCGACAGTAAAAAATTATTTTTTGAATAATTTACTATAGAAAAGTCAATCCCTGGCGGATTTGAAATTTGCGATAGTAAAAACTATTTTTTGAATAATTTACTATAGAAAAGGCAATCCCTGGCGTATTTAAAATTTGCGACAGTTGAAAATTATTTTTTGAATAATTTTCTATAGAAAAGGCAATCCCTGGCGTAATTAAAATTTGCGACAGTAAAAAATTATTTTTTGAATAATTTACTATAGAAAGGGCAATCCCTGGCGCAATTAAAATTTGCGACAGTTGAAAATTATTTTTTGAATAAGTTACTATAGAAAAGGCAATCCCTGGCGGATTTAAAATTTGCGACAGTAAAAAATTATTTTTTGAATAATTTACTATAGAAAAGGCAATCCCTGGGATATTTAAAATTTGCGACAGCAAAAAATTATTTTTTGAATAATTTACTATAGAAAAGGCAATCCCTGGCGGATTTGAAATTTGCGACAGTATAAAATTATTTTTTGAATAATTTACTATAGAAAAGGCAATCCCTGGGATATCTAAAATTCGCGACAGTATAAAATTATTTTTTGAATAATTTACTATAGAAAAGGCAATCCCTGGCGTATTTAAAATTTGCGACAGTTGAAAATTATTTTTTGAATAATTTACTATAGAAAAGGCAATCCCTGGCGTAATTAAAATTTGCGTCAGTATAAAATTATTTTTTGAATAATTTACTATAGAAAAGGCAATCCCTGGGCTATTTAAAATTTGCGACAGTAGAAAATTATTTTTTGAATAATTTACAATAGAAAAGGCAATCCCTGGCGGATTTGAAATTTGCGACAGTATAAAATTATTTTTTGAATAATTTACTATAGAAAAGGCAATCCCTGGCGGATTTGAAATTTGCGACAGTATAAAATTATTTTTTGAATAATTTACTATAGAAAAGGCAATCCCTGGGATATCTAAAATTCGCGACAGTATAAAATTATTTTTTGAATAATTTACTATAGAAAAGGCAATCCCTGGCGTATTTAAAATTTGCGACAGTTGAAAATTATTTTTTGAATAATTTACTATAGAAAAGGCAATCCCTGGCGTAATTAAAATTTGCGACAGTAAAAAATTATTTTTTGTATAATTTACTATAGAAAAGGCAATCCCTGGCGCAATTAAAATTTGCGACAGTAGAAAATAATTTTTTGAATAATTTACTATAGAAAAGGTAATCCCTGGCGTAATTAAAATTTGCGACAGTAGAAAATTATTTTCTGAATAATTTCCTATAGAAAAGGCAATCCTTGGCGTAATTAAAATTTGCGACAGTTGAAAATTATTTTTTGAACAATTTACTATAGAAAAGGCAATCCCTGGCGTATTTAAAATTTGCGACAGTAAAAAATTATTTTTTGAATAATTTACTATAGAAAAGGCAATCCCTGGCGTAATTAAAATTTGCGACAGTAAAAAATTATTTTTTGAATAATTTACTATAGAAAAGGCAATCCCTGGCGGATTTGAAATTTGCGACAGTATAAAATTATTTTTTGAATAATTTACTATAGAAAAGGCAATCCCTGGCGCAATTAAAATTTGCGACAGTAGAAGATTATTTTTTGAATAATTTATTATAGAAAAGGCAATCCCTGGCGTAATTAAAATTTGCGACAGTTGAAAATTATTTTTTGAATAATTTACTATAGAAAAGGCGATCCCTGGCGGATTTAAAATTTGCGACAGTAAAAAATTAATTTGTGAGAAATTTACTATAAAAAAGGCAATCCCTGGGATATTTAAAATTTGCGACAGTAAAAAATTATTTTTTTGCAAAATTTACTATAGAAAAGGCAATCCCTGGCGTATTTAAAATTTGCGACAGTAAAAAATTATTTTTTGAATAATTTACTATAGAAAAGGCAATCCCTGGCGCAATTAAAATTTGCGACAGTAAAAAATTATTTTTTGAATAATTTACTATAGAAAAGGCAATCCCTGGCGGATTTGAAATTTGCGACAGTAGAAAATTATTTTTTGAATAATTTACTATAGAAAAGGCAATCCCTGGCGTAATTGAAATTTGCGACAGTAAAAAATTATTTTTTGAATAATTTACTATAGAAAAGGCAATCCCTGGCGTAATTAAAATTTGCGACAGTAGAAAATTATTTTTTGAATAATTTACTATAGAAAACGCAATCCCTGGCGTAATTAAAATTTGCGACAGTAGAAAATTATTTTTTGAATAATTTACTATAGAAAAGGCAATCCCTGGCGTAATTAAAATTTGCGACAGTTCAAAATTATTTTTTGAATAATTTACTATAGAAAAGGCAATCCCTGGCGCAATTAAAATTTGCGACAGTTGAAAATTATTTTTTGAATAATTTACTATAGAAAAGGCAATCCCTGGCGTAATTAAAATTTGCGACAGTTGAAAATTATTTTTTGAATAATTTACTATAGAAAAGGCAATCCCTGGCGCAATTAAAATTTGCGACAGTTGAAAATTATTTTTTGAATAATTTACTATAGAAAAGGCAATCCCTGGCGCACTTAAAATTTGCGACAGTAAAAAATTATTTTTTGAATAATTTACTATAGAAAAAGCAATCCCTGGCGCAATTAAAATTTGCGACAGTTGAAAATTATTTGTTGAATAATTTACTATAGAAAAGGCAATCCCTGGCGTAATTAAAATTTGCGACAGTTGAAAATTATTTTTTGCAAAATTTACTATAGAAAAGGCAATCCCTGGGATATTTAAAATTTGCGACAGTGAAAAATTATTTTTTGAATAATTTACTATAGAAAAGGCAATCCCTGGCGCACTTAAAATTTTTTACTGTCGCAAATTTCAAATCCGCCAAGGATTGCCTTTTCTATTGTAAATTATTCAAAAAATAATTTTCAACTGTCGCAAATTTTAATTGCGCCAGGGATTGCCTTTTCTATAGTAAATTATTCAAAAAATAATTTTTTACTGTCGCAAATTTTAATTACGCCAGGGATTGCCTTTTCTATAGTAAATTATTCAAAAAATAATTTTCAACTGTCGCAAATTTTAAATACCCCAGGGATTGCCTTTTCTATAGTAAATTATTCAAAAAATAATTTTTTAATATCGCAAATTTCAAATCCGCCAGGGATTGCCTTTTCTATAGTAAATTATTCAAAAAATAATTTTTTACTGTCGCAAATTTCAAATATCCCAGGGATTGCCTTTTCTATAGTAAATTATTCAAAAAATAATTTTATACTGTCGCAAATTTTAAATAGCCCAGGGATTGCCTTTTCTATAGTAAATTATTCAAAAAATAATTTTATACTGTCGCAAATTTTAAATATCCCAGGGATTGCCTTTTCTATAGTAAATTATTCAAAAAATAATTTTCTACTGTCGCAAATTTTAATTACGCCAGGGATTGCCTTTTCTATAGTAAATTATTCAAAAAATAATTTTCTACTGTCGCAAATTTTAAATAACCCAGGGATTGCCTTTTCTATAGTAAATTATTCAAAAAATAATTATTTACTGTTGCAAATTTTAATTGCGCCAGGGATTGCCTTTTCTATAGTAAATTATTCAAAAAATAATTTTATACTGTCGCAAATTTTAAATATCCCAGGGATTGCCTTTTCTATAGTAAATTATTCAAAAAATAATTTTCAACTGTCGCAAATTTTAAATACGCCAGGGATTGCCTTTTCTATACTAAATTATTCAAAAAATAATTTTCAACTGTCGCAAATTTTAATTGCGCCAGGGATTGCCTTTTATATAGTAAATTATTCAAAAAATAATTTTATACTGTCGCACATTTTAAATACGCCAGGGATTGCCTTTTCTATAGTAAATTATTCAAAAAATAATTTTCTATTGTCGCAAATTTTAATTACGCCAGGGATTGCCTTTTCTATAGTAAATTATTCAAAAACTAATTTTCTACTGTCGCAAATTTTAAATATCCCAGGGATTGCCTTTTCTATAGTAAATTATTCAAAAAATAATTTTATACTGTCGCAAATTTCAAATCGGCCAGGGATTGCCTTTTCTATAGTAAACTATTCAAAAAATAATTTTTTACTGTCGCAAATTTCAAATCCGCCAGGGATTGCCTTTTCTATAGTAAATTATTCAAAAAATAATTTTCAACTGTCGCAAATTTTAATTGCGCCAGGGATTGCCTTTTCTATAGTAAATTATTCAAAAAATAATTTTTTACTGTCGCAAATTTTAATTACGCCAGGGATTGCCTTTTCTATAGTAAATTATTCAAAAAATAATTTTCAACTGTCGCAAATTTTAAATACGCCAGGGATTGCCTTTTCTATAGTAAATTATTCAAAAAATAATTTTTTATTATCGCAAATTTCAAATCAGCCAGGAATTGCCTTTTCCATAGTAAATTATTCAAAAAATAATTTTTTACTGTCGCAAATTTCAAATATCCCAGGGATTGCCTTTTCTATAGTAAATTATTCAAAAAATAATTTTTTACTGTCGCAAATTTTAAATATCCCAGGGATTGCCTTTTCTGTAGTAAATTATTCAAAAAATAATTTTATACTGTCGCAAATTTTAATTATCCCAGGGATTGCCTTTTCTATAGTAAATTATTCAAAAAATAATTTTTTACTGTCGCAAATTTCAAATCCGTCAGGGATTGCTTTTCCTATAGTAAATTTTTCAAAATATTAATTTTTTACTGTCGCAAATTTTAAATTTCCCAGGGATTTCCATTTCTATAGTAAATTATTCAAAAAATAATTTTCAACTGTCGCAAATTTTAATTACGCCAGGGATTGCCTTTTCTATAGTAAATTATTCAAAAAATAATTTTTTAGTGTCGCAAATTTCAAATCCGCCAGGGATTGCCTTTTCTATAGTAAATTATTCAAAAAATAATTTTTTACTGTCGCAAATTTCAAATCCGCCAGGGATTGCCTTTTATATAGTAAATTATTCAAAAAATAATTTTTTACTGTCGCAAATTTTAAATATCCCAGGGATTGCCTTTTCTATAGTAAATTATTCAAAAAATAATTTTATACTGTCGCAAATTTTAAATATCCCAGGGATTGCCTTTTCTATAGTAAATTATTCAAAAAATAATTTTTTACTGTCGCAAATTTCAAATCCGCCAGGGATTGCCTTTCCTATAGTAAATTATTCAAAAAATAATTTTTTACTGTCGCAAATTTTAAGTGCGCCAGGGATTGCCTTTTCTATAGTAAATTATTCAAAAAATATTTTTTTACTGTCGCAAATTTTAATTACGCCAGGGATTGCCTTTTCTATAGTAAATTATTCAAAAAATAATTTTCTACTGTCGCAAATTTTAATTACGCCAGGGATTGCCTTTTCTATAGTAAATTATTCAAAAAATAATTTTTTACTGTCGCAAATTTCAAATCCGCCAGGGATTGCCTTTTATATAGTAAATTATTCAAAACATTATTTTCAACTGTCGCAAATTTTAATTGCGCCAGATATTGCCTTTTCTATAGTAAATTATTCAAAAAATAATTTTTTACTGTCGCAAATTTTAATTACGCCAGGGATTGCCTTTTCTATAGTAAATTATTCAAAAAATAATTTTCAACTGTCGCAAATTTTAAATAAGCCAGGGATAGCCTTTTCTATAGTAAATTATTCAAAAAATAATTTTTTACTATCGCAAATTTCAAATCCGCCAGGGATTGCCATTTCTATAGTAAATTATTCAAAAAATCAATTTTTACTGTCGCAAATTTCAAATATCCCAGGGATTGCCTTTTCTATAGTAAATTATTCAAAAAATAATTTTATACTGTCGCAAATTTTAAATATCCCAGGGATTGCCTTTTCTATAGTAAATTATTCAAAAAATAATTTTCAACTGTCGCAAATTTTAAATAAGCCAGGGATTGCCTTTTCTATAGTAAATTATTCAAAAAATAATTTTTTACTATCGCAAATTTCAAATCCGCCAGGGAATGCCATTTCTATAGTAAATTATTCAAAAAATAATTTTTTACTGTCGCAAATTTCAAATATCCCAGGGATTGCCTTTTCTATAGTAAATTATTCAATAAATAATTTTATACTGTCGCAAATTTTAAATATCCCAGGGATTGCCTTTTCTATAGTAAATTATTCAAAAAAAAATTTTATACTGTCGCAAATTTTAAATATCCCAGGGATTGCCTTTTCTATAGTAAATTATTCAAAAAATAATTTTCTACTGTCGCAAATTTTAATTACGCCAGGGATTGCCTTTTCTATAGTAAATTATTCAAAAAATAATTTTCTACTGTCGCAAATTTTAAATATCCCAGGGATTGCCTTTTCTATAGTAAATTATTCAAAAAATAATTTTTTACTGTCGCAAATTTTAATTGCGCCAGGGATTGCCTTTTCTATAGTAAATTATTCAAAAAATAATTTTATACTGTCGCAAATTTTAAATATCCCAGGGATTGCCTTTTCTATAGTAAATTATTCAAAAAATAATTTTCAACTGTCGCAAATTTTAAATACGCCAGGGATTGCCTTTTCTATAGTAAATTATTCAAAAAATAATTTTCAACTGTCGCAAATTTTAATTGCGCCAGGGATTGCCTTTTCTATAGTAAATTATTCAAAAAATAATTTTCTACTGTCGCAAATTTCAAATCGGCCAGGGATTGCCTTTTCTATAGTAAATTATTCAAAAAATAATTTTTTACTGTCGCAAATTTCAAATCCGCCAGGGATTGCCTTTTCTATAGTAAATTATTCAAAAAATAATTTTCAACTGTCGCAAATTTTAATTGCGCCACGGATTGCCTTTTCTATAGTAAATTATTCAAAAAATAATTTTATACTGTCGCAAATTTTAATTACGCCAGGGATTGCCTTTTCTATAGTAAATTATTCAAAAAATAATTTTCTACTGTCGCAAATTTTAATTACGCCAGGGATTGCCTTTTCTATAGTAAATTATTCAAAAAATAATTTTCTACTGTCGCAAATTTTAAATATCCCAGGGATTGCCTTTTCTATAGTAAATTATTCAAAAAATAATTTTATACTGTCGCAAATTTCAAATCGGCCAGGGATTGCCTTTTCTATAGTAAATTATTTAAAAAATAATTTTCTACTGTCGCAAATTTTAAATATCCCAGGGATTGCCTTTTCTATAGTAAATTATTCAAAAAATAATGTTATACTGTCGCAAATTTCAAATCGGCCAGGGATTGCCTTTTCTATAGTAAACTATTCAAAAAATAATTTTTTACTGTCGCAAATTTCAAATCCGCCAGGGATTGCCTTTTCTATAGTAAATTATTCAAAAAATAATTTTCAACTGTCGCAAATTTTAATTGCGCCAGGGATTGCCTTTTCTATAGTAAATTATTCAAAAAATAATTTTTTACTGTCGCAAATTTTAATTACGCCAGGGATTGCCTTTTCTATAGTAAATTATTCAAAAAATAATTTTCAACTGTCGCAAATTTTAAATACGCCAGGGTTTGCCTTTTCTATAGTAAATTATTCAAAAAATAATTTTTTACTATCGCAAATTTCAAATCAGCCAGGGATTGCCTTTTCTATAGTAAATTATTCAAAAAATAATTTTTTACTGTCGCAAATTTCAAATATCCCAGGGATTGCCTTTTCTATAGTAAATTATTCAAAAAATAATTTTTTACTGTCGCAAATTTTAAATATCCCAGGGATTGCCTTTTCTATAGTAAATTATTCAAAAAATAATTTTATACTGTCGCAAATTTTAAATATCCTAGGGATTGCCTTTTCTATAGTAAATTATTCAAAAAATAATTTTTTACTGTCGCAAATTTCAAATCCGCCAGGGATTGCCTTTTCTATAGTAAATTATTCAAAAAATAATTTTATACTGTCGCAAATTTCAAATCCGCCAGGGATTGCCTTTTCTATAGTAAATTTTTCAAAATATTAATTTTTTACTGTCGCAAATTTTAAATATCCCAGGGATTGCCTTTTCTATAGTAAATTATTCAAAAAATAATTTTTTACTGTCGCAAATTTTAATTACGCCAGGGATTGCCTTTTCTATAGTAAATTATTCAAAAAATAATTTTCTACTGTCGCAAATTTTAATTACGCCAGGGATTGCCTTTTCTATAGTAAATTATTCAAAAAATAATTTTTTACTGTCGCAAATTTCAAATCCGCCAGGGATTGCCTTTTATATAGTAAATTATTCAAAACATAATTTTCAACTGTCGCAAATTTTAAATAAGCCAGGGATAGCCTTTTCTATAGTAAATTATTCAAAAAATAATTTTTTACTATCGCAAATTTCAAATCCGCCAGGGATTGCCATTTCTATAGTAAATTATTCAAAAAATCAATTTTTACTGTCGCAAATTTCAAATATCCCAGGGATTGCCTTTTCTATAGTAAATTATTCAAAAAATAATTTTATACTGTCGCAAATTTTAAATATCCCAGGGATTGCCTTTTCTATAGTAAATTATTCAAAAAATAATTTTCAACTGTCGCAAATTTTAAATAAGCCAGGGATTGCCTTTTCTATAGTAAATTATTCAAAAAATAATTTTTTACTATCGCAAATTTCAAATCCGCCAGGGATTGCCATTTCTATAGTAAATTATTCAAAAAATAATTTTTTACTGTCGCAAATTTCAAATATCCCAGGGATTGCCTTTTCTATAGTAAATTATTCAATAAATAATTTTATACTGTCGCAAATTTTAAATATCCCAGGGATTGCCTTTTCTATAGTAAATTATTCAAAAAAAAATTTTATACTGTCGCAAATTTTAAATATCCCAGGGATTGCCTTTTCTATAGTAAATTATTCAAAAAATAATTTTCTACTGTCGCAAATTTTAATTACGCCAGGGATTGCCTTTTCTATAGTAAATTATTCAAAAAATAATTTTCTACTGTCGCAAATTTTAAATATCCCAGGGATTGCCTTTTCTATAGTAAATTATTCAAAAAATAATTTTTTACTGTCGCAAATTTTAATTGCGCCAGGGATTGCCTTTTCTATAGTAAATTATTCAAAAAATAATTTTATACTGTCGCAAATTTTAAATATCCCAGGGATTGCCTTTTCTATAGTAAATTATTCAAAAAATAATTTTCAACTGTCGCAAATTTTAAATACGCCAGGGATTGCCTTTTCTATAGTAAATTATTCAAAAAATAATTTTCAACTGTCGCAAATTTTAATTGCGCCAGGGATTGCCTTTTCTATAGTAAATTATTCAAAAAATAATTTTCTACTGTCGCAAATTTCAAATCGGCCAGGGATTGCCTTTTCTATAATAAATTATTCAAAAAATAATTTTTTACTGTCGCAAATTTCAAATCCGCCAGGGATTGCCTTTTCTATAGTAAATTATTCAAAAAATAATTTTCAACTGTCGCAAATTTTAATTGCGCCACGGATTGCCTTTTCTATAGTAAATTATTCAAAAAATAATTTTATACTGTCGCAAATTTTAATTACGCCAGGGATTGCCTTTTCTATAGTAAATTATTCAAAAAATAATTTTCTACTGTCGCAAATTTTAATTACGCCAGGGATTGCCTTTTCTATAGTAAATTATTCAAAAAATAATTTTCTACTGTCGCAAATTTTAAATATCCCAGGGATTGCCTTTTCTATAGTAAATTATTCAAAAAATAATTTTATACTGTCGCAAATTTCAAATCGGCCAGGGATTGCCTTTTCTATAGTAAATTATTTAAAAAATAATTTTCTACTGTCGCAAATTTTAAATATCCCAGGGATTGCCTTTTCTATAGTAAATTATTCAAAAAATAATGTTATACTGTCGCAAATTTCAAATCGGCCAGGGATTGCCTTTTCTATAGTAAACTATTCAAAAAATAATTTTTTACTGTCGCAAATTTCAAATCCGCCAGGGATTGCCTTTTCTATAGTAAATTATTCAAAAAATAATTTTCAACTGTCGCAAATTTTAATTGCGCCAGGGATTGCCTTTTCTATAGTAAATTATTCAAAAAATAATTTTTTACTGTCGCAAATTTTAATTACGCCAGGGATTGCCTTTTCTATAGTAAATTATTCAAAAAATAATTTTCAACTGTCGCAAATTTTAAATACGCCAGGGTTTGCCTTTTCTATAGTAAATTATTCAAAAAATAATTTTTTACTATCGCAAATTTCAAATCAGCCAGGGATTGCCTTTTCTATAGTAAATTATTCAAAAAATAATTTTTTACTGTCGCAAATTTCAAATATCCCAGGGATTGCCTTTTCTATAGTAAATTATTCAAAAAATAATTTTTTACTGTCGCAAATTTTAAATATCCCAGGGATTGCCTTTTCTATAGTAAATGATTCAAAAAATAATTTTATACTGTCGCAAATTTTAAATATCCTAGGGATTGCCTTTTCTATAGTAAATTATTCAAAAAATAATTTTTTACTGTCGCAAATTTCAAATCCGCCAGGGATTGCCTTTTCTATAGTAAATTATTCAAAAAATAATTTTATACTGTCGCAAATTTCAAATCCGCCAGGGATTGCCTTTTCTATAGTAAATTTTTCAAAATATTAATTTTTTACTGTCGCAAATTTTAAATATCCCAGGGATTGCCTTTTCTACAGTAAATTATTCAAAAAATAATTTTCAACTGTCGCAAATTTTAATTACGCCAGGGATTGCCTTTTCTATAGTAAATTATTCAAAAAATAATTTTTTACTGTCGCAAATTTCAAATCCGCCAGGGATTGCCTTTTCTATAGTAAATTATTCAAAAAATAATTTTTTACTGTCGCAAATTTTAAGTGCGCCAGGGATTGCCTTTTCTATAGTAAATTATTCAAAAAATATTTTTTTACTGTCGCAAATTTTAATTACGCCAGGGATTGCCTTTTCTATAGTAAATTATTCAAAAAATAATTTTCTACTGTCGCAAATTTTAATTACGCCAAGCATTGCCTTTTCTATAGTAAATTATTCAAAAAATAATTTTTTACTGTCGCAAATTTCAAATCCGCCAGGGATTGCCTTTTCTATAGTAAATTTTTCAAAATATTAATTTTTTACTGTCGCAAATTTTAAATATCCCAGGGATTGCCTTTTCTACAGTAAATTATTCAAAAAATAATTTTCAACTGTCGCAAATTTTAATTACGCCAGGGATTGCCTTTTCTATAGTAAATTATTCAAAAAATAATTTTTTACTGTCGCAAATTTCAAATCCGCCAGGGATTGCCTTTTCTATAGTAAATTATTCAAAAAATAATTTTTTACTGTCGCAAATTTCAAATCCGCCAGGGATTGCCTTTTATATAGTAAATTATTCAAAAAATAATTTTCAACTGTCGCAAATTTTAATTGCGCCAGGAATTGCCTTTTCTATAGTAAATTATTCAAAAAATAATTTTTTACTGTCGCAAATTTTAAATATCCCAGGGATTGCCTTTTCTACAGTAAATTATTCAAAAAATAATTTTCAACTGTCGCAAATTTTAATTACGCCAGGGATTGCCTTTTCTATAGTAAATTATTCAAAAAATAATTTTTTACTGTCGCAAATTTCAAATCCGCCAGGGATTGCCTTTTCTATAGTAAATTATTCAAAAAATAATTTTTTACTGTCGCAAATTTTAAGTGCGCCAGGGATTGCATTTTCTATAGTAAATTATTCAAAAAATATTTTTTTACTGTCGCAAATTTTAATTACGCCAGGGATTGCCTTTTCTATAGTAAATTATTCAGAAAATAATTTTCAACTGTCGCAAATTTTAAATAAGCCTTTTCTATAGTAAATTATTCAAAAAATAATTTTTTACTATCGCAAATTTCAAATCCGCCAGGGATTGCCTTTTCTATAGTAAATTATTCAAAAAATAATTTTTTACTGTCGCAAATTTCAAATATCCCAGGGATTGCCTTTTCTATAGTAAATTATTCAAAAAATAATTTTATACTGTCGCAAATTTTAAATATCACAGGGATTGCCTTTTCTATAGTAAATTATTCAAAAAATAATTTTATACTGTCGCAAATTTTAAATATCCCAGGGATTGCCTTTTCTATAGTAAATTATTCAAAAAATAATTTTCTACTGTCGCAAATTTTAATTACGCCAGGGATTGCCTTTTCTATAGTAAATTATTCAAAAAATAATTTTCTACTGTCGCAAATTTTAAATATCCCAGGGATTGCCTTTTCTATAGTAAATTATTCAAAAAATAATTTTTTACTGTCGCAAATTTTAATTGCGCCAGGGATTGCCTTTTCTATAGTAAATTATTCAAAAAATAATTTTATACTGTCGCAAATTTTAAATATCCTAGGGATGGCCTTTTCTATAGTAAATTATTCAAAAAATAATTTTCAACTGTCGCAAATTTTAATTGCGCCAGGGATTGCCTTTTCTATAGTAAATTATTCAAAAAATAATTTTCTACTGTCGTAAATTTCAAATCGGCCAGGGATTGCCTTTTCTATAGTAAATTATTCAAAAAATAATTTTTTACTGTCGCAAATTTCCAATCCGCCAGGGATTGCCTTTTCTATAGTAAATTATTCAAAAAATAATTTTCAACTGTCGCAAATTTTAATTGCGCCAGGGATTGCCTTTTCTATAGTAAATTATTCAAAAAATAATTTTATACTGTCGCAAATTTTAATTACGCCAGGGATTGCCTTTTCTATAGTAAATTATTCAAAAAATAATTTTCTACTGTCGCAAATTTTAATTACGCCAGGGATTGCCTTTTCTATAGTAAATTATTCAAAAAATAATTTTCTACTGTCGCAAATTTTAAATATCCCAGGGATTGCCTTTTTCTATAGTAAATTATCCAAAAACTAATTTTATACTGTCGCAAATTTCAAATCGGCCAGGGATTGCCTTTTCTATAGTAAATTATTCAAAAAATAATTTTTTACTATCGCAAATTTCAAATCCGCCAGGGATTGCCTTTTCTATAGTAAATTATTCAAAAAATAATTTTCTATTGTCGCAAATTTTAATTACGCCAGGGATTGCCTTTTCTATAGTAAATTATTCAAAAAATAATTTTCTACTGTCGCAAATTTTAAATATCCCAGGAATTGCCTTTTCTATAGTAAATTATTCAAAAAATAATGTTATACTGTCGCAAATTTCAAATCGGCCAGGGATTGCCTTTTCTATAGTAAACTATTCAAAAAATAATTTTTTACTGTCGCAAATTTCAAATCCGCCAGGGATTGCCTTTTCTATAGTAAATTATTCAAAAAATAATTTTCAACTGTCGCAAATTTTAATTGCGCCAGGGATTGCCTTTTCTATAGTAAATTATTCAAAAAATAATTTTTTACTGTCGCAAATTTTAATTACGCCAGGGATTGCCTTTTCTATAGTAAATTATTCAAAAAATAATTTTCAACTGTCGCAAATTTTAAATACGCCAGGGTTTGCCTTTTCTATAGTAAATTATTCAAAAAATAATTTTTTACTATCGCAAATTTCAAATCAGCCAGGGATTGCCTTTTCTATAGTAAATTATTCAAAAAATAATTTTTTACTGTCGCAAATTTCAAATATCCCAGGGATTGCCTTTTCTATAGTAAATTATTCAAAAAATAATTTTTTACTGTCGCAAATTTTAAATATCCCAGGGATTGCCTTTTCTATAGTAAATTATTCAAAAAATAATTTTATACTGTCGCAAATTTTAAATATCCTAGGGATTGCCTTTTCTATAGTAAATTATTCAAAAAATAATTTTTACTGTCGCAAATTTCAAATCCGCCAGGGATTGCCTTTTCTATAGTAAATTATTCAAAAAATAATTTTATACTGTCGCAAATTTCAAATCCGCCAGGGATTGCCTTTTCTATAGTAAATTATTCAAAAAATAATTTTTTACTGTCGCAAATTTTAAGTGCGCCAGGGATTGCCTTTTCTATAGTAAATTATTCAAAAAATATTTTTTTACTGTCGCAAATTTTAATTACGCCAGGGATTGCCTTTTCTATAGTAAATTATTCAAAAAATAATTTTCTACTGTCGCAAATTTTAATTACACCAAGCATTGCCTTTTCTATAGTAAATTATTCAAAAAATAATTTTTTACTGTCGCAAATTTTAAATATCCCAGGGATTGCCTTTTCTATAGTAAATCATTCAAAAAATAATTTTTTACTGTCGCAAATTTCAAATCCGCCAGGGATTGCCTTTTATATAGTAAATTATTCAAAAAATAATTTTTTACTGTCGCAAATTTTAATTACGCCAGGGATTGCCTTTTCAATAGTAAATTATTTAAAAAATAATTTTCAACTGTCGCAAATTTTAAATAAGCCTTTTCTATAGTAAATTATTCAAAAAATAATTTTTTACTATCGCAAATTTCAAATCCGCCAGGGATTGCCTTTTCTATAGTAAATTATTCAAAAAATAATTTTTTACTGTCGCAAATTTCAAATATCCCAGGGATTGCCTTTTCTATAGTAAATTATTCAAAAAATAATTTTATACTGTCGCCAATTTTAAATATCACAGGGATTGCCTTTTCTATAGTAAATTACTCAAAAAATAATTTTATACTGTCGCAAATTTTAAATATCCCAGGGATTGCCTTTTCTATAGTAAATTATTCAAAAAATAATTTTCTACTGTCGCAAATTTTAATTACGCCAGGGATTGCCTTTTCTATAGTAAATTATTCAAAAAATAATTTTCTACTGTCGCAAATTTTAAATATCCCAGGGATTGCCTTTTCTATAGTAAATTATTCAAAAAATAATTTTTTACTGTCGCAAATTTTAATTGCGCCAGGGATTTCCTTTTCTATAGTAAATTATTCAAAAAATAATTTTTTACTGTCGCAAATTTCAAATCCGCCAGGGATTGCCTTTTCTATAGTAAATTATTCAAAAAATAATTTTCAACTGTCGCAAATTTTAATTGCGCCAGGGATTGCCTTTTCTATAGTAAATTATTCAAAAAATAATTTTATACTGTCGCAAATTTTAATTACGCCAGGGATTGCCTTTTCTATAGTAAATTATTCAAAAAATAATTTTCTACTGTCGCAAATTTTAATTACGCCAGGGATTGCCTTTTCTATAGTAAATTATTCAAAAAATAATTTTCTACTGTCGCAAATTTTAAATATCCCAGGGATTGCCTTTTCTATAGTAAATTATTCAAAAAATAATTTTATACTGTCGCAAATTTTAAATACGCCAGGGATTGCCTTTTCTATAGTAAATTATTCAAAAAATAATTTTTTACTGTCGCAAATTTCAAATCCGCCAGGGATTGCCTTTTCTATAGTAAATTATTCAAAAAATAATTTTCTACTGTCGCAAATTTTAATTACGCCAGGGATTGCCTTTTCTATAGTAAACTTTTCAAAAAATAATTTTCTACTGTCGCAAATTTTAATTACGCCAGGGATTGCCATTTCTATAGTAAATTATTCAAAAAATAATTTTCTACTGTCGCAAATTTTAATTACGCCAGGGATTGCCTTTTCTATAGTAAATTATTCAAAAAATAATTTTTTACTGTCGCAAATTTTAAGTGCGCCAGGGATTGCCTTTTCTATAGTAAATTATTCAAAAAATAATTTTTTACTGTCGCAAATTTTAAATCCGCCAGGGATTGCCTTTTCTATAGTAAATTATTCAAAAAATAATTTTATACTGTCGCAAATTTTAATTACGCCAGGGATTGCCTTTTCTATAGTAAATTATTCAAAAAATAATTTTCTACTGTCGCAAATTTTAATTACGCCAGGGATTGCCTTTTCTATAGTAAATTATTCAAAAAATAATTTTTTACTGTCGCAAATTTTAATTATGCCAGGGATTGCCTTTTCTATAGTAAATTTTTCAAAAAATAATTTTTTACTGTCGCAAATTTCAAATCCGCCAGGGATTGCCTTTTCTATAGTAAATTATTCAAAAAATAATTTTATACTGTCGCAAATTTTAAATACGCCAGGGATTGCCTTTTCTATAGTAAATTATTCAAAAAATAATTTTTTACTGTCGCAAATTTCAAATCCGCCAGGGATTGCCTTTTCTATAGTAAATTATTCAAAAAATAATTTTCTACTGTCGCAAATTTTAATTACGCCAGGGATTGCCTTTTCTATAGTAAACTTTTCAAAAAATAATTTTCTACTGTCGCAAATTTTAATTACGCCAGGGATTGCCTTTTCTATAGTAAATTATTCAAAAAATAATTTTCTACTGTCGCAAATTTTAATTACGCCAGGGATTGCCTTTTCTATAGTAAATTATTCAAAAAATAATTTTCTACTGTCGCAAATTTTAATTACGCCAGGGATTGCCTTTTCTATAGTAAATTATTCAAAAAATAATTTTCTACTGTCGCAAATTTTAATTACGCCAGGGATTGCCTTTTCTATAGTAAATTATTAAAAAAATAATTTTTTACTGTCGCAAATTTTAATTACGCCTGGGATTGCCTTTTCTATAGTAATTTATTCAAAAAATAATTTTCTACTGTCGCAAATTTTAATTACGCCAGGGATTGCCTTTTCTATAGTAAATTATTCAAAAAATAATTTTCTACTGTCGCAAATTTTAATTACGCCAGGGATTGCCTTTTCTATAGTAAATTATTCAAAAAATAATTTTTTACTGTCGCAAATTTTAAGTGCGCCAGGGATTGCCTTTTCTATAGTAAATTATTCAAAAAATAATTTTCAACTGTCGCAAATTTTAATTGCGCCAGGGATTGCCTTTTCTATAGTAAATTATTCAAAAAATAATTTTTTACTGTCGCAAATTTTAATTACGCCAGGGATTGCCTTTTCTATAGTATACTTTTCAAAAAATAATTTTCTACTGTCGCAAGTTTTAATTACGCCAGGGATTGCCGTTTCTATAGTAAATTATTCAAAAGATAATTTTTTAATGTCGTAAATTTTAAATATCCCAGGGCTTGCCTTTTCTATAGTAAATTATTCAAAAAATAATTTTCAACTGTCGCAAATTTTAAATACGCGAGGGATTGCCTTTTCTATAGTAAATTATTCAAAAAATAATTTTTTACTATCGCAAATTTCAAATCCGCCAGGGATTGCCTTTTCTATAGTAAATTATTCAAAAAATAATTTTTTACTATCGCAAATTTTAATTACGCCAGGGATTGCCTTTTCTATAGTAAATTATTCAAAAAATAATTTTCAACTGTCGCAAATTTTAATTACGCCAGGGATTGCCTTTTCTATAGTAAACTTTTCAAAAAATAATTTTCAACTGTCGCAAATTTTAATTGCGCCAGGGATTGCCTTTTCTATAGTAAATTTTGCAAAAAATAATTTTCAACTGTCGCAAATTTTAATTACGCCAGGGATTGCCTTTTCTATAGTAAATTATTCAAAAAATAATTTTATACTGTCGCAAATTTTAATTACGCCAGGGATTGCCTTTTCTATAGTAAATTATTCAAAAAATAATTTTCAACTGTCGCAAATTTTAACTGCGCCAGGGATTGCCTTTTCTACAGTAAATTTCTCAGAAATTAATTTTTTACTGTCGCAAATTTTAAGTGCGCCAGGGATTGCCTTTTCTATAGTAAATTATTTAAAAAATAATTTTTTACTGTCGCAAATTTTAAATACGCCAGGGATTGCCTTTTCTATAGTAAATTTTGCAAAAAAATAATTTTCAACTGTCGCAAATTTTAATTACGCCAGGGATTGCCTTTTCTATAGTAAATTTTGCAAAAAAATAATTTTCTACTGTCGCAAATTTTAATTGCGCCAGGGATTGCCTTTTCTACAGTAAATTTCTCACAAATTAATTTTTTACTGTCGCAAATTTTAAGTGCGCCAGGGATTGCCTTTTCTATAGTAAATTATTCAAAAAATAATTTTTTACTGTCGCAAATTTTAAATACGCCAGGGATTGCCTTTTCTATAGTAAATTTTGCAAAAAAATAATTTTCAACTGTCGCAAATTTTAATTACGCCAGGGATTGCCTTTTCTATAGTAAATTTTGCAAAAAAATAATTTTTTACTGTCGCAAATTTCAAATCCGCCAGGGATTGCCTTTTCTATAGTAAATTATTCAAAAAATAATTTTATACTGTCGCAAATTTTAATTGCGCCAGGGATTGCCTTTTCTATAGTAAATTTTTCAAAATATTAATTTTTTACTGTCGCAAATTTTAATTGCGCCAGGGATTGCCTTTTCTATAGTAAATTATTCAAAAAATAATTTTTAACTGTCGCAAATTTTAATTACGCCAGGGATTGCCTTTTCTATAGTAAATTATTCAAAAAGTAATTTTTTACTGTCGTAAATTTCAAATCCGCCAGGGATTGCCTTTTCTATAGTAAATTATTCAAAAAATAATTTTATACTGTCGCAAATTTTAATTACGCCAGGGATTGCCTTTTCTATAGTAAATTATTCAAAAAATAATTTTATACTGTCGCAAATTTTAAGTGCGCCAGGGATTGCCTTTTATATAGTAAATTATTCAAAAAATAATTTTATACTGTCGCAAATTTTAATTGCGCCAGGGATTGCCTTTTCTACAGTAAATTTTTCAAAATATTAATTTTTTACTGTCGCAAATTTTAATTACGCCAGGGATTGCCTTTTCTATAGTAAATTATTCAAAAAATAATTTTCAACTGTCGCAAATTTTAATTACGCCAGGGATTGCCTTTTCTATAGTAAATTATTCAAAAAATAATTTTCTCCTGTCGCAAATTTCAAATCCGCCAGAGATTGCCTTTTCTATAGTAAATTATTCAAAAAATAATTTTCAACTGTCGCAAATTTTAATTACGCCAGGGATTGCCTTTTCTATAGTAAATTATTCAAAAAATAATTTTCTACTGTCGCAAATTTCAAATCCGCAAGGGATTGCCTTTTCTATAGTAAATTATTCAAAAAATAATTTTCAACTGTCGCAAATTTTAATTACGCCAGGGATTGCCTTTTCTATAGTAAATTATTCAAAAAATAATTCTATACTGTCGCAAATTTTAATTACGCCAGGGATTGCCTTTTCTATAGTAAATTATTCAAAAAATAATTTTCTACTGTCGCAAATTTTATTTGCGCCAGGGATTGCCTTTTCTATAGTAAATTATTCAAAAAATAATTTTTTACTGTCGCAAATTTTAAATATCCCAGGGATTGCCTTTTCTATAGTAAATTATTCAAAAAATAATTTTTTACTGTCGCAAATTTCAAATCCGCCAGGGATTGCCTTTTCTATAGTAAATTATTCAAAAAATAATTTTCTACTGTCGCAAATTTTAATTGCGCCAGGGATTGCCTTTTCTATAGTAATTTTTTCAAAATATTAATTTTTTACTGTCGCAAATTTTAATTACGCCAGGGATTACCTTGTCTATAGTAAATTATTCAAAAAATAATTTTCAACTGTCGCAAATTTTAATTGCGCCAGGGATTGCCTTTTCTATAGTAAATTATTCAAAAAATAATTTTCAACTGTCGCAAATTTTAATTGCGCCAGGGATTGCCTTTTCTATAGTAAATTTTTCAAAATATTAATTTTTTACTGTCGCAAATTTTAATTACGCCAGGGATTGCCTTTTCTGTAGTAAATTATTCAAAAAATAATTTTATACTGTCGCAAATTTTAATTGCGAAAGGGATTGCCTTTTCTATAGTAAATTTTGCAAAAAATAATTTTCAACTGTCGCAAATTTTAATTGCGCCAGGGATTGCCTTTTCTATAGTAAACTTTTCAAAAAATAATTTTGAATTGTCGCAAATTTCAAATCCGCCAGGGATTGCCTTTTCTATAGTAAATTATTCAAAAAATAATTTTCAACTGTCGCAAATTTTAATTACGCCAGGGATTGCCTTTTCTATAGTAAATTATTCAAAAAATAATTTTTTACTGTCGCAAATTTCAAATCCGCCAGGGATTGCCTTTTCTATAGTAAATTATTCAAAAAATAATTTTATTCTGTCGCAAATTTTAAATGCGCCAGGGATTGCCTTTTCTATAGTAAATTATTCAAAAAATAATTTTATACTGTCGCAAATTTTAAGTGCGCCAGGGATTGCCTTTTCTATAGTAAATTATTCAAAAAATAATTTTCTACTGTCGAAAATTTTAATTACGCCAGGGATTGCCTTTTCTATAGTAAATTATTCAAAAAATAATTTTCAACTGTCGCAAATTTTAAATACGCCAGGGATTGCCTTTTCTATAGTAAATTATTCAAAAAATAATTTTCTACTGTCGCAAATTTTAATTACGCCAGGGATTGCTTTTCTATAGTAAATTATTCAAAAAATAATTTTCAACTGTCGCAAATTTTAATTACGCCAGGGATTGCCTTTTCTATAGTAAATTATTCAAAAAATAATTTTCAACTGTCGCAAATTTTAATTACGCCAGGGATTGCCTTTTCTATAGTAAATTATTCAAAAAATAATTTTTTACTGTCGCAAATTTTAAATATCCCAGGGATTGCCTTTTCTACAGTAAATTTTTCAAAGTATTAATTTTTTATTGTCGCAAATTTTAAATACGCCAGGGATTGCCTTTTCTATAGTAAATTATTCAAAAAATAATTTTTTACTGTCGCAAATTTTAAATACGCCAGGGATTGCCTTTTCTATAGTAAATTATTCAAAAAATTATTTTCTACTGTCGCAAATTTTAATTACGCCAGGGATTGCCTTTTCTATAGTAAATTATTCAAAAAATAATTTTCAACTGTCGCAAATTTTAATTACGCCAGTGATTGCATTTTCTATAGTAAATTATTCAAAAAATAATTTTCTACTGTCGCAAATTTTAATTACGCCAGCGATTGCCTTTTCTATAGTAAATTATTCAAAAAATAAATTTTACTGTCGCAAATTTCAAATCCGCCAGAGATTGCCTTTTCTATAGTAAATTATTCAAAAAATAATTTTCTACTGTCGCAAATTTTAATTACGCCAGGGATTGCATTTTCTATAGTAAATTATTCAAAAAATAATTTTTTACTGTCGAAAATTTTAATTATCCCAGGGATTGCCTTTTCTATAGTAAATTATTCAAAAAATAATTTTCAACTGTCGCAAA
Organism: Dioctria linearis; assembly: GCA_963930735.1. NCBI lineage: Eukaryota > Metazoa > Arthropoda > Insecta > Diptera > Asilidae > Dioctria > Dioctria linearis. Next base: position 37,679 of record CAWVNZ010002651.1, read on the forward strand.
TTTTAATTACGCTAGGGATTGCCTTTTCTATAGTAAATTATTCAAAAAATAATTTTATACTGTCGCAAATTTTAATTAGGCCAGGGATTGCCTTTTCTATAGTAAATTATTCAAAAAATAATTTTCTACTGTCGCAAATTTTAATTACGCCAGGGATTGCCTTTTCTATAGTAAATTATTCAAAAAATAATGTTTTACTGTCGCAAATTTCAAATATCCCAGGGATTGCCATTTATACAGTAAATTTTTCAAAATATTAATTTTTTACTGTCGCAAATTTTAAATACGCCAGGGATTGCCTTTTCTATAGTAAATTATTCAAAAAATAATTTTTTACTGTCGCAAATTTTAAATACGCCAGGCATTGCCCTTTCTATAGTAAATTATTCAAAAAATAATTTTCTACTGTCGCAAATTTTAATTACGCCAGGGATTGCCTTTTCTATAGTAAATTATTCAAAAAAAATTTTCTACTGTCGCAAATTTTAATTACGCCAGGGATTGCCTTTTCTATAGTAAATTATTCAAAAAATAATTTTTTACTGTCGCAAATTTTAATTACGCCAGGGATTGCCTTTTCTATAGTAAGCTTTTCAAAAAATAATTTTATACTGTCGCAAATTTTAATTACGCCAGGGACTGCCTTTTCTATAGTAAATTATTCAAAAAATAATTTTATACTGTCGCAAATTTTAATTACGCCTGGGATTGCCTTTTCTATAGTAAATTATTCAAAAAAAAATTTTATACTGTCGCAAATTTTAATTACGCCAGGGATTGCCTTTTCTATAGTAAATTATTCAAAAAATAATTTTCTACTGTCGCAAATTTTAATTGCGCCAGGGATTGCCTTTTCTATAGTAAATTATTCAAAAAATAATTTTCAACTGTCGCAAATATTAATTACGCCAAGGATTGCCTTTTCTATAGTAAATTATTCAAATAATAATTTTCTACTGTCGCAAATTTTAATTGCGCCAGGGATTGCCTTTTCTATAGTAAATTATTCAAAAAATAATTTTTTACTGTCGCAAATTGTAATTGCGCCAGGGATTGCCTTTTCTATAGTAAATTATTCAAAAAATAATTTTCAACTGTCGCAAATTTTAACTGCGCCAGGGATTGCCTTTTCTATAGTAAATTATTCAAAAAATAATTTTATACTGTCGCAAATTTTAAGTACGCCAGGGATTGCCTTTTCTACAGTAAATTATTCAAAAAATAATTTTCAACTGTCGCAAATTTTAATTACGCCAGGGATTGCCTTTTCTACAGTAAATTAATCAAAAAATAATTTTCTACTGTCGCAAATTTTAATTACGCCAGGGATTGCCTTTTCTATAGTAAATTATTCAAAAAATAATTTTCAACTGTCGCAAGTTTTAATTACGCCAGGGATTGCCTTTTCTATAGTAAATTATTCAAAAAATAATTTTTTACTGTCGCAAATTTTAAGTGCGCCAGGGATTGCCTTTTCTATAGTAAATTATTCAAAAAATAATTTTTTACTGTCGCAAATTTTAAATACGCCAGGGATTGCCCTTTCTATAGTAAATTATTCAAAAAATAATTTTCTACTGTCGCAAATTTTAATTACGCCAGGGATTGCCTTTTCTATAGTAAATTATTCAAATAATAATTTTCTACTGTCGCAAATTTTAATTGCGCCAGGGATTGCCTTTTCTATAGTAAATTATTCAAAAAATAATTTTTTACTGTCGCAAATTGTAATTGCGCCAGGGATTGCCTTTTCTATAGTAAATTATTCAAAAAATAATTTTCAACTGTCGCAAATTTTAATTACGCCAGGGATTGCATTTTCTATAGTAAATTATTCAAAAAATAATTTTCTACTGTCGCAAATTTTAATTACGCCAGGGATTGCCTTTTCTATAGTAAATTATTCAAAAAATAATTTTTTACTGTCGCAAATTTCAAATCCGCCAGGGATTGCCTTTTCTATAGTAAATTATTCAAAAAATAATTTTCTACTGTCGCAAATTTTAATTACGCCTGGGATTGCATATTCTATAGTAAATTATTCAAAAAATAATTTTTTACCGTCGAAAATTTTAATTATCCCAGGGATTGCCTTTTCTATAGTAAATTATTCAAAAAATAATTTTCAACTGTCGCAAATTTTAATTACGCCAGGGATTGCCTTTTCTATAGTAAATTATTCAAAAAATAATTTTATACTGTCGCAAATTTTAATTACGCCAGGGATTGCCTTTTCTATAGTAAATTATTCAAAAAATAATTTTCTACTGTCGCAAATTTTAATTACGCCAGGGATTGCCTTTTCTATAGTAAATTATTCAAAAAATAATTTTTTACTGTCGCAAATTTCAAATATCCCAGGGATTGCCATTTATACAGTAAATTTTTCAAAATATTAATTTTTTACTGTCGCAAATTTTAAATACGCCAGGGATTGCCCTTTCTATAGTAAATTATTCAAAAAATAATTTTTTACTGTCGCAAATTTTAAATACGCCAGGGATTGCCCTTTCTATAGTAAATTATTCAAAAAATAATTTTCTACTGTCGCAAATTTTAATTACGCCAGGGATTGCCTTTTCTATAGTAAATTATTCAAAAAATAATTTTCTACTGTCGCAAATTTTAATTACGCCAGGGATTGCCTTTTCTATAGTAAATTATTCAAAAAATAATTTTTTACTGTCGCAAATTTCAAATATCCCAGGGATTGCCATTTATACAGTAAATTTTTCAAAATATTAATTTTTTACTGTCGCAAATTTTAATTACGCCAGGGATTGCCTTTTCTATAGTAAATTATTCAAAAAATAATTTTTTACTGTCGCAAATTTTAAATACGCCAGGGATTGCCCTTTCTATAGTAAATTATTCAAAAAATAATTTTCTACTGTCGCAAATTTTAATTACGCCAGGGATTGCCTTTTCTATAGTAAATTATTCAAAAAATAATTTTCTACTGTCGCAAATTTTAATTACGCCAGGGATTGCCTTTTCTATAGTAAATTATTCAAAAAATAATTTTTTACTGTCGCAAATTTTAATTACGCCAGAGATTGCCTTTTCTATAGTAAACTTTTCAAAAAATAATTTTATACTGTCGCAAATTTTAATTACGCCAGGGACTGCCTTTTCTATAGTAAATTATTCAAAAAATAATTTTATACTGTCGCAAATTTTAATTACGCCAGGGATTGCCTTTTCTATAGTAAATTATTCAAAAAAAAATTTTATACTGTCGCAAATTTTAATTACGCCAGGGATTGCCTTTTCTATAGTAAATTATTCAAAAAATAATTTTCTACTGTCGCAAATTTTAATTGCGCCAGGGATTGCCTTTTCTATAGTAAATTATTCAAAATATAATTTTCAACTGTCGCAAATATTAATTACGCCAGGGATTGACTTTTCTATAGTAAATTATTCAAATAATAATTTTCTACTGTCGCAAATTTTAATTGCGCCAGGGATTGCCTTTTCTATAGTAAATTATTCAAAAAATAATTTTTTACTGTCGCAAATTGTAATTGCGCCAGGGATTGCCTTTTCTATAGTAAATTATTCAAAAAATAATTTTCAACTGTCGCAAATTTTAACTGCGCCAGGGATTGCCTTTTCTATAGTAAATTATTCAAAAAATAATTTTATACTGTCGCAAATTTTAAGTACGCCAGGGATTGCCTTTTCTATAGTAAATTATTCAAAAAATAATTTTCAACTGTCGCAAATTTTAATTACGCCAGGGATTGCCTTTTCTACAGTAAATTAATCAAAAAATAATTTTCTACTGTCGCAAATTTTAATTACGCCAGGGATTGCCTTTTCTATAGTAAATTATTCAAAAAATAATTTTCAACTGTCGCAAATTTTAATTACGCCAGGGATTGCCTTTTCTATAGTAAATTATTCAAAAAATAATTTTTTACTGTCGCAAATTTTAAGTGCGCCAGGGATTGCCTTTTCTATAGTAAATTATTCAAAAAATAATTTTCAACTGTCGCAAATTTTAAATATCCCAGGGATTGCCTTTTCTATAGTAAATTATTCAAAAAATAATTTTTTACTGTCGCAAATTTTAAATACGCCAGGGATTGCCTTTTCTATAGTAAATTATTCAAAAAATATTTTTCTACTGTCGCAAATTTTAATTACGCCAGGGATTGCCTTTTCTATAGTAAATTATTCAAAAAATAATTTTTTACTGTCGCAAATTTCAAATCCGCCAGGGATTGCCTTTTCTATAGTAAATTATTCAAAAAATAATTTTCTACTGTCGCAAATTTTAATTACGCCAGGGATTGCATTTTCTATAGTAAATTATTCAAAAAATAATTTTTTACTGTCGAAAATTTTAAATATCCCAAGGATTGCCTTTTCTATAGTAAATTATTCAAAAAATAATTTTCAACTGTCGCAAATTTTAATTACGCCAGGGATTGCCTTTTCTATAGTAAATTATTCAAAAAATAATTTTATACTGTCGCAAATTTTAATTACGCCAGGGATTGCCTTTTCTATAGTAAATTATTCAAAAAATAATTTTCTACTGTCGCAAATTTTAATTACGCCAGGGATTGCCTTTTCTATAGTAAATTATTCAAAAAATAATTTTTTACTGTCGCAAATTTCAAATATCCCAGGGATTGCCTTTTATACAGTAAATTTTTCAAAATATTAATTTTTTACTGTCGCAAATTTTAAATACGCCAGGGATTGCCTTTTCTATAGTAAATTATTCAAAAAATAATTTTTTACTGTCGCAAATTTTAAATACGCCAGGGATTGCCCTTTCTATAGTAAATTATTCAAAAAATAATTTTCTACTGTCGCAAATTTTAATTACGCCAGGGATTGCCTTTTCTATAGTAAATTATTCAAAAAATAATTTTCTACTGTCGCAAATTTTAATTACGCCAGGGATTGCCTTTTCTATAGTAAATTATTCAAAAAATAATTTTTTACTGTCGCAAATTTTAATTACGCCAGGGATTGCCTTTTCTATAGTAAACTTTTCAAAAAATAATTTTATACTGTCGCAAATTTTAATTACGCCAGGGACTGCCTTTTCTATAGTAAATTATTCAAAAAATAATTTTATACTGTCGCAAATTTTAATTGCGCCAGGGATTGCCTTTTTTTATAGTAAATTATTCAAAAAATAATTTTTTACTGTCGCAAATTGTAATTGCGCCAGGGATTGCCTTTTCTATAGTAAATTATTTAAAAAATAATTTTCAACTGTCGCAAATTTTAATTACGCCAGGGATTGCCTTTTCTACAGTAAATTAATCAAAAAATAATTTTCTACTGTCGCAAATTTTAATTACGCCAGGGATTGCCTTTTCTATAGTAAATTATTCAAAAAATAATTTTCAACTGTCGCAAATTTTAATTACGCCAGGGATTGCCTTTTCTATAGTAAATTATTCAAAAAATAATTTTTTACTGTCGCAAATTTTAAGTGCGCCAGGGATTGCCTTTTCTATAGTAAATTATTCAAAAAATAATTTTCAACTGTCGCAAATTTTAAATATCCCAGGGATTGCCTTTTCTATAGTAAATTATTCAAAAAATAATTTTTTACTGTCGCAAATTTTAAATACGCCAGGGATTGCCTTTTCTATAGTAAATTATTCAAAAAATAATTTTCTACTATCGCAAGTTTTAATTACGCCAGGGATTGCCTTTTCTATAGTAAATTATTCAAAAAATAATTTTATACTGTCGCAAATTTTAATTGCGCCAGGGATTGCCTTTTCTATAGTAAATTATTCAAAAAATAATTTTCAACTGTCGCAAATTTTAAATATCCCAGGGATTTGTGAGAAATTTACTATAGAAAAGGCAATCCCTGGCGAATTTAAAATTTGCGAAAGTAAAAAATTATTTTTTGAATAATTTACTATAGAAAAGGCAATCCCTGGCGTAATTAAAATTTGCGACAGTAGAAAATTACTTTTTGAATAATTTACTATAGAAAAGGCAATCCCTGGCGCAATTACAATTTGCGACAGTAAAAAATTATTTTTTGAATAATTTACTATAGAAAAGGCAATCCCTGGCGCAATTAAAATTTGCGACAGTTGAAAATTATTTTTTGAATAATTTACTATAGAAAAGGCAATCCCTGGCGCAATTAAAATTTGCGACAGTATAAAATTTTAATTGCGCCAGGGATTGCCTTTTCTATAGTAAATTATTCAAAAAATAATTTTTTACTGTCGCAAATTGTAATTGCGCCAGGGATTGCCATTTCTATAGTAAATTATTCAAAAAATAATTTTCAAATGTCGCAAATTTTAACTGCGCCAGGGATTGCCTTTTCTATAGTAAATTATTCAAAAAATAATTTTATACTGTCGCAAATTTTAAGTACGCCAGGGATTGCCTTTTCTATAGTAAATTATTCAAAAAATAATTTTCAACTGTCGCAAATTTTAATTACGCCAGGGATTGCCTTTTCTACAGTAAATTAAGCAAAAAATAATTTTCTACTGTCGCAAATTTTAATTACGCCAGGGATTGCCTTTTCTATAGTAAATTATTCAAAAAATAATTTTCAACTGTCGCAAATTTTAATTACGCCAGGGATTGCCTTTTCTATAGTAAATTATTCAAAAAATAATTTTTTACTGTCGCAAATTTTAAGTGCGCCAGGGATTGCCTTTTCTATAGTAAATTATTCAAAAAATAATTTTCAACTGTCGCAAATTTTAAATATCCCAGGGATTGCCTTTTCTATAGTAAATTATTCAAAAAATAATTTTTTACTGTCGCAATTTTAAATACGCCAGGGATTGCCTTTTCTATAGTAAATTATTCAAAAAATAATTTTCTACTGTCGCAAATTTTAATTACGCCAGGGATTGCCTTTTCTATAGTAAATTATTCAAAAAATAATTTTTTACTGTCGCAAATTTCAAATCCGCCAGGGATTGCCTTTTCTATAGTAAATTATTCAAAAAATAATTTTCTACTGTCGCAAATTTTAATTACGCCAGGGATTGCATTTTCTATAGTAAATTATTCAAAAAATAATTTTTTACTGTCGAAAATTTTAAATATCCCAGGGATTGCCTTTTCTATAGTAAATTATTTCAAAAATAATTTTCAACTGTCGCAAATTTTAATTACGCCAGGGATTGCCTTTTCTATAGTAAATTATTCAAAAAATAATTTTATACTGTCGCAAATTTTAATTACGACAGGGATTGCCTTTTCTATAGTAAATTATTCAAAAAATAATTTTCTACTGTCGCAAATTTTAATTACGCCAGGGATTGCCTTTTCTATAGTAAATTATTCAAAAAATAATTTTTTACTGTCGCAAATTTCAAATATCCCAGGGATTGCTTTTATACAGTAAATTTTTCAAAATATTAATTTTTTACTGTCGCAAATTTTAAATACGCCAGGGATTGCCTTTTCTATAGTAAATTATTCAAAAAATAATTTTTTACTGTCGCAAATTTTAAATACGCCAGGGATTGCCCTTTCTATAGTAAATTATTCAAAAAATAATTTTCTACTGTCGCAAATTTTAATTACGCCAGGGATTGCCTTTTCTATAGTAAATTATTCAAAAAATAATTTTCTACTGTCGCAAATTTTAATTACGCCAGGGATTGCCTTTTCTATAGTAAATTATTCAAAAAATAATTTTTTACTGTCGCAAATTTTAATTACGCCAGGGATTGCCTTTCCTATAGTAAACTTTTCAAAAAATAATTTTATACTGTCGCAAATTTTAATTACGCCAGGGACTGCCTTTTCTATAGTAAATTATTCAAAAAATAATTTTATACTGTCGCAAATTTTAATTACGCCAGGGATTGCCTTTTCTATAGTAAATTATTCAAAAAATAATTTTCTACTGTCGCAAATTTTAATTGCGCCAGGGATTGCCTTTTCTATAGTAAATTATTCAAAAAATAATTTTCAACTGTCGCAAATATTAATTACGCCAGGGACTGCCTTTTCTATAGTAAATTATTCAAAAAATAATTTTATACTGTCGCAAATTTTAATTACGCCAGGGATTGCCTTTTCTATAGTAAATTATTCAAAAAATAATTTTCTACTGTCGCAAATTTTAATTGCGCCAGGGATTGCCTTTTCTATAGTAAATTATTCAAAAAATAATTTTCAACTGTCGCAAATATTAATTACGCCAGGGATTGCCTTTTCTATAGTAAATTATTCAAATAATAATTTTCTACTGTCGCAAATTTTAATTGCGCCAGGGATTGCCTTTTCTATAGTAAATTATTCAAAAAATAATTTTTTACTGTCGCAAATTGTAATTGCGCCAGGGATTGCCTTTTCTATAGTAAATTATTCAAAAAATAATTTTCAACTGTCGCAAATTTTAACTGCGCCAGGGATTGCCTTTTCTATAGTAAATTATTCAAAAAATAATTTTATACTGTCGCAAATTTTAAGTACGCCAGGGATTGCCTTTTCTATAGTAAATTATTCAAAAAATAATTTTCAACTGTCGCAAATTTTAATTACGCCAGGGATTGCCTTTTCTACAGTAAATTAATCAAAAAATAATTTTCTACTGTCGCAAATTTTAATTACGCCAGGGATTGCCTTTTCTATAGTAAATTATTCAAAAAATAATTTTCAACTGTCGCAAATTTTAATTACGCCAGGGATTGCCTTTTCTATAGTAAATTATTCAAAAAATAATTTTCAACTGTCGCAAATTTTAACTGCGCCAGGGATTGCCTTTTCTATAGTAAATTATTCAAAAAATAATTTTATACTGTCGCAAATTTTAATTACGCCAGGGATTGCCTTTTCTATAGTAAATTATTCAAAAAATAATTTTCTACTGTCGCAAATTTTAATTACGCCAGGGATTGCCTTTTCTATAGTAAATTATTCAAAAAATAATTTTTTACTGTCGCAAATTTCAAATATCCCAGGGATTGCCTTTTCTATAGTAAATTATTCAAAAAATAATTTTCTACTATCGCAAGTTTTAATTACGCCAGGGATTGCCTTTTCTATAGTAAATTATTCAAAAAATAATTTTATACTGTCGCAAATTTTAATTGCGCCAGGGATTGCCTTTTCTATAGTAAATTATTCAAAAAATAATTTTCAACTGTCGCAAATTTTAAATATCCCAGGGATTTGTGAGAAATTTACTATAGAAAAGGCAATCCCTGGCGAATTTAAAATTTGCGAAAGTAAAAAATTATTTTTTGAATAATTTACTATAGAAAAGGCAATCCCTGGCGTAATTAAAATTTGCGACAGTAGAAAATTACTTTTTGAATAATTTACTATAGAAAAGGCAATCCCTGGCGCAATTACAATTTGCGACAGTAAAAAATTATTTTTTGAATAATTTACTATAGAAAAGGCAATCCCTGGCGCAATTAAAATTTGCGACAGTTGAAAATTATTTTTTGAATAATTTACTATAGAAAAGGCAATCCCTGGCGGATTTGAAATTTGCGACAGTAAAAAATTATTTTTTGAATAATTTCCTATAGAAAAGGCAATCCCTGGCGCAATTAAAATTTGCGACAGTTGAAAATTATTTTTTGAATAATTTACTATAGAAAAGGCAATCCCTGGCGTATTTAAAATTTGCGACAGTAGAAAATTATTTTTTGAATAATTTGCTATAGAAAAGGCAATCCCTGGCGGATTTGAAATTTGCGACAGTAAAAAATTATTTTTTGAATAATTTACTATAGAAAAGGCAATCCCTGGCGGATTTGAAATTTGCGACAGTAAAAAATTATTTTTTGAATAATTTACTATAGAAAAGGCAATCCCTGGCGTAATTAAAATTTGCGACAATAGAAAATTATTTTTTGAATAATTTACTATAGAAAAGGCAATCCCTGCCGGATTTGAAATTTGCGACAGTAAAAAATTATTTTTGAATAATTTACTATAGAAAAGGCAATCCCTGGCGGATTTGAAATTTGCGACAGTAAAAAATTATTTTTTGAATAATTTACTATAGAAAAGGCAATCCCTGGCGCAATTAAAATTTGCGACAGTAGAAAATTATTTTTTGAATAATTTACTATAGAAAAGGCAATCCCTGGCGGATTTGAAATTTGCGACAGTAAAAAATTATTTTTTGAATAATTTACTATAAAAAGGCAATCCCTGGCGTATTTAAAATTTGCGACAGTTGAAAATTATTTTTTCAATAATTTACTATAGAAAAGGCAATCCCTGGCGTAATTAAAATTTGCGACAGTAGAAAATTATTTTTTGAATAATTTACTATAGAAAAGGCAATCCCTGGCGGATTTGAAATTTGCGACAGTTGAAAATTATTTTTTGAATAATTTAGTATAGAAAAGGCAATCCCTGGTGCACTTAAAATTTGCGACAGTAAAAAATTATTTTTTGAATAATTTACTATAGAAAAGGCAATCCCTGGCGCAATTAAAATTTGCGACAGTTGAAAATTATTTTTTGAATAATTTACTATAGGAAAGCCAATCCCTGGCGCACTTAAAATTAGCGACAGTAGAAAATTATTTTTTGAATAATTTGCTATAGAAAAGGCAATCCCTGGCGGATTTGAAATTTGCGAAAGTAAAAAATTATTTTTTGAATAATTTGCTATAGAAAAGGCAATCCCTGGCGGATTTGAAATTTGCGACAGTAAAAAATTATTTTTTGAATAATTTACTATAGAAAAGGCAATCCCGGGCGGATTTGAAATTTGCGACAGTAAAAAATTATTTTTTGAATAATTTACTATAGAAAAGGCAATCCCTGGCGTAATTAAAATTTGCGACAATAGAAAATTATTTTTTGAATAATTTACTATAGAAAAGGCAATCCCTGCCGGATTTGAAATTTGCGACAGTAAAAAATTATTTTTGAATAATTTACTATAGAAAAGGCAATCCCTGGCGGATTTGAAATTTGCGACAGTAAAAAATTATTTTTTGAATAATTTACTATAGAAAAGGCAATCCCTGGCGCAATTAAAATTTGCGACAGTTGAAAATTATTTTTTGAATAATTTACTATAGAAAGGGCAATCCCTGGCGCACTTAAAATTTGCGACAGAAAAAAATTATTTTTTGAATAATTTACTATAGAAAAGGCAATCCCTGGCGCAATTAAATTTTGCGACAGTTGAAAATTATTTTTTGAATAATTTACTATAGAAAAGGCAATCCCTGGCGCACTTAAAATTTGCGACAATAAAAAATTATTTTTTGAATAATTTACTATAGAAAAGGCAATCCCTGGCGCAATTAAAATTTGCGACAGTTGAAAATTATTTTTTGAATAATTTACTATAGAAAAGGCAATCCCTGGCGTAATTAAAATTTGCGACAGTAGAAAATTATTTTTTGAATAATTTACTATAGAAAAGGCAATCCCTGGCGTATTTAAAATTTGCGACAGTTGAAAATTATTTTTTGAATAATTTACTATAGAAAAGGCAATCCCTGGCGTAATTAAAATTTGCGACAGTATAAAATTATTTTTTGAATAATTTACTATAGAAAAGGCAATCCCTGGCGTAATTAAAATTTGCGACAGTTGAAAATTATTTTTTGAATAATTTACTATAGAAAAGGCAATCCCTGGGATATTTAAAATTTGCGACAGTAAAAAATTAATATTTTGAAAAATTTACTGTAGAAAAGGCAATCCCTGGCGCAATTAAAACTTGCGATAGTAAAAAATTATTTTTTTAATAATTTACTATAGAAAAGGCAATCCTGGCGGATTTGAAATTTGCGACAGTTGAAAATTATTTTTTTGAATAATTTACTATAGAAAAGGCAATCCCTGGCGTAATTAAAATTTGCGACAGTAAAAAATTATTTTTTGAATAATTTACTATAGAAAAGGCAATCCCTGGCGCAATTAAAATTTGCGACAGTTGAAAATTATTTTTTGAATAATTTACTATAGAAAAGGCAATCCCTGGCGCACTTAAAATTTGGGACAGTAAAAAATTATTTTTTGAATAATTTACTATAGAAAAGGCAATCCCTGGCGTAATTAAAATTTGCGACAGTTGAAAATTATTTTTTGAATAATTTACTATAGAAAAGGCAATCCCTGGCGTAATTAAAATTTGCGACAGTAGAAAATTATTTTTTGAATAATTTACTACAGAAAAGGCAATCCGTGGCGTATTTAAAATTTGCGACAGTATAAAATTATTTTTTGAATAATTTACTATAGAAAAGGCAATCCCTGCCGTATTTGAAATTTGCGACAGTAAAAAATTATTTTTTGAATAATTTACTATAGAAAAGGCAATCCCTGGCGTAATTAAAATTTGCGACAGTATAAAATTATTTTTTGAATAATTTACTATAGAAAAGGCAATCCCTGGCGTATTTAAAATTTGCGACAGTAATAAAATTATTTTTTTGAATAATTTACTATAGAAAAGGCAATCCCTGGCGGATTTGAAATTTGCGACAGTAAAAAATTATTTTTGAATAATTTACTATAGAAAAGGTGCAATCCCTGGCGTAATTAAAATTTTGCGACAGTATAAAATTATTTTTTGAATAATTTACTATAGAAAGGGGCAATCCCTGGCGCACTTAAAATTTGCGACAGTAAAAAATTATTTTTTGAATAATTTACTATAGAAAAGGCACTCCCTGGCGCAATTAAAATTTGCGACAGTTGAAAATTATTTTTTGAATAACTTACTATAGAAAAGGCAATCCCTGGCGCACTTAAAATTTGGGACAGTAAAAAATTATTTTTTGAATAATTTACTATAGGAAAGGCAATCCTGGCGTAATTAAAATTTGCGACAGTAAAAAATTATTTTTTGAATAATTTACTATAGAAAAGGCAATCCCTGGCGCAATTAAAATTTGCGACAGTTGAAAATTATATTTTGAATAATTTACTATAGAAAAGGCAATCCCTGGCGTAATTAAAAATTTGCGACAGTAGAAAATTATTTTTTGAATAATTTACTATAGAAAAGGCAATCCCTGGCGTATTTAAAATTTGCGACAGTTGAAAATTATTTTTTGAATAATTTACTATAGAAAAGGCAATCCCTGGCGTAATTAAAATTTGCGAGAGTATAAAATTATTTTTTGAATAATTTACTATAGAAAAGGCAATCCCTGGCGTAATTAAAATTTGCGACAGTTGAAAAATTATTTTTTGAATAATTTACTAAAGAAAAGGCAATCCCTGGCGTAATTAAAATTTGCGACAGTATAAAATTATTTTTTGAATAATTTACTATAGAAAAGGCAATCCCTGGCGTATTTAAAATTTGCGACAGTATAAAATTATTTTTTGAATAATTTACTATCGAAAAGGCAATCCCTGGCGTATTTAAAATTTGCGACAGTTGAAAATTATTTTTTGAATAATTTACTATAGAAAAGGCAATCCCTGGCGTAATTAAAATTTGCGACAGTATAAAATTATTTTTTGAATAATTTACTATAGAAAAGGCAATCCCTGGCGTATTTAAAATTTGCGACAGTATAAAATTATTTTTTGAATAATTTACTACAGAAAAGGCAATCCCTGGCGTATTTTAAAATTTGCGACAGTTGAAAATTATTTTTGAGTAATTTACTATAGAAAAGGCAATCCCTGGCGTAATTTAAAATTTCGACAGTATAAAATTATTTTTTGAATAATTTACTATAGAAAAGGCAATCCCTGGCGTAATTAAAATTTGCGACAGTTGAAAATTATTTTTTGAATAATTTACTATAGAAAAGGCAATCCCTGGGATATTTAAAATTTGCGACAGTAAAAAATTAATATTTTGAAAAATTTACTGTAGAAAAGGCAATCCCTGGCGCAATTAAAACTTGCGATAGTATAAAATTATTTTTTGAATAATTTACTATAGAAAAGGCAATCCCTGGCGTATTTGAAATTTGCGACAGTAAAAAATTATTTTTTGAATAATTTACTATAGAAAAGGCAATCCCTGGCGTAATTAAAATTTGCGACAGTATAAAATTATTTTTTGAATAATTTACTATAGAAAAGGCAATCCCTGGCGTATTTAAAATTTGCGACAGTATAAAATTATTTTTTGAATAATTTACTATAGAAAAGGCAATCCCTGGCGGATTTGAAATTTGCGACAGTAAAAAATTATTTTTGTGAATAATTTACTATAGAAAAGGCAATCCCTGGCGTAATTAAAATTTGCGACAGTATAAAATTATTTTTTGAATAATTTACTATAGAAAAGGCAATCCCTGGCGTAATTAAAATTTGCGACAGTTGAAAATTATTTTTTGAATAATTTACTATAGAAAAGGCAATCCCTGGCGTATTTAAAATTTGCGACAGTATAAAATTATTTTTTGAATAATTTACTATAGAAAAGGCAATCCCTGGCGTAATTAAAATTTGCGACAGTTGAAAATTATTTTTTGAATAATTTACTATAGAAAAGGCAATCGCTGGCGCAATTAAAATTTGCGACAGTTGAAAATTATTTTTTGAATAATTTACTACAGAAAAGGCAATCCTTGGCGCACTTAAAATTTGCGACAGTAAAAAATTATTTTTTGAATAATTTACTATAGAAAAGGCAATCCCTGGCGTAATTAAAATTTGCGACAGTTGAAAATTATTTTTTGAATAATTTACTACAGAAAAGGCAATCCCTGGCGTAATTAAAATTTGCGACAATAGAAAATTATTTTTTGTATAACTTACTATAGAAAAGGCAATCCCTGGCGTATTTAAAATTTGCGACAGTTGAAAATTATTTTTTGAATAATTTACTATAGAAAAGGCAATCCCTGGCGTAATTAAAATTTGCGACAGTATAAAATAATTTTTTGAATAATTTACTATAGAAAAGGCAATCCCTGGCGCACTTAAAATTTGCGACAGTAAAAAATTATTTTTTGAATAATTTTACTATAGAAAAGGCAATCCCTGGCGCAATTAAAATTTGCGACAGTTGAAAATTATTTTTTGAATAATTTACTATAGAAAAGGCAATCCCTGGCGTAATTAAAATTTGCGACAGTAGAAAATAATTTTTTGAATAATTACTATAGAAAAGGCAATCCCTGGCGTATTTAAAATTTGCGACAGTTGAAAATTATTTTTTGAATAATTTACTATAGAAAAGGCAATCCCTGGCGTAATTAAAATTTGCGACAGTATAAAATTATTTTTTGAATAATTTACTATAAAAAAGGCAATCCCTGGCGTAATTAAAATTTGCGACATATAAAATTATTTTTTGATTAATTTACTATAGAAAAGGCAATCCCTGGGATATTTAAAATTTGCGACAGTAAAAAAAATATTTTTTGAATAATTTACTATAGAAAAGGCAATCCCTGGCGCAATTAAAATTTGCGACAGTATAAAATTATTTTTTGGATAATTTACTATAGAAAAGGCAATACCTGGCGGATTTGAAATTTGCGACAGTTGAAAATTATTTTTTGAATAATTTCCTATAGAAAAGGCAATCCCTGGCGTAATTAAAATTTGCGACAGTAAAAAATTAATATTTTGAAAAATTTACTGTAGAAAAGGCAATCCCTGGCGCAATTAAAATTTGCGACAGTAGAAATTATTTTTTGAATAATTTACTATAGAAAAGGCAATCCCTGGCGGATTTGAAATTTGCGACAGTTGAAAATTATTTTTTGAATAATTTACTATAGAATAGGCAATCCCTGGCGTAATTAAAATTTGCGACAATAAAAAATTAATATTTTGAAAAATTTACTGTAGAAAAGGCAATCCCTGGCGTAATTAAAATTTGCGACAGTAAAAAATTAATATTTTGAAAAATTTACTGTAGAAAAGGCAATCCCTGGCGCAATTAAAATTTGCGACAGTATAAAATTATTTTTTGATTAATTTACTATAGAAAAGGCAATCCCTGGCGCACTTAAAATTTGCGACAGTATAAAATTATTTTTTGAATAATTTACTATAGAAAAGGCAATCCCTTGCGTAATTAAAATTTGCGACAGTTGAAAATTATTTTTTGAATAATTTACTATAGAAAAGGCAATCCCTGGCGGATTTGAAATTTGCGACAGTAAAAAATATTTTGTGTGAAATTTACTATAGAAAAGGGCTATCCCTGGGATATTTAAAATTTGCGACAGTAGAAAATTATTTTTTGAATAATTTTACTATAGAAAAGGTAATCCCTGGCACAATTACAATTTGCGACAGTAAAAAATTATTTTTTGAAAAATTTACTGTAGAAAAGGCAATCCCTGGCGCAATTAAAATTTGCGACAGTAGAAAATTATTTTTTGAATAATTTACTATAGAAAAGGCAATCCCTGGCGTAATTAAAATTTGCGACAGTAAAAAATTATTTTTGAATAATTTACTATAGAAAAGGCAATCCCTGGCGGATTTGAAATTTGCGACAGTTGAAAATTATTTTTTGAATAATTTACTATAGAAAAGGCAATCCCTGGCGTAATTAAAATTTGCGACAGTAAAAAATTAATATTTTGAAAAATTTACTGTAGAAAAGGCAATCCCTGGCGCAATTAAAATTTGCGACAGTATAAAATTATTTTTTGATTAATTTACGATAGAAAAGGCAATCCCTGGCGCACTTAAAATTTGCGACAGTATAAAATTATTTTTTGAATAATTTACTATAGAAAAGGCAATCCCTGGCGCAATTAAAATTTGCGACAGTAGAAAATTATTTTTTGAATAATTTACTATAGAAAAGGCAATCCCTGGCGGATTTGAAATTTGCGACAGTAAAAAATTATTTTTTTGCAAAAATTTACTATAGAAAAGGCAATCCCTGGCGTAATTAAAATTTGCGACAGTAGAAAATTATTTTTTGAATAATTTATTATAGACTAGGCAATCCCTGGCGCAATTACAATTTGCGAGAGTAGAAAATTATTTTTTGAATAATTTACTATAGAAAAGGCAATCCCCTGGCGTATTTAAAATTTGCGACAGTTGAAAATTATTTTTTGAATAATTACTATAGAAAAGGCAATCCCTGGCGTAATTAAAATTTGCAACAGTTGAAAATTATTTTTTGAATAATTTACTATAGAAAAGGCAATCCCTGGCGTAATTAAAATTTGCGACAGTGGAAAATTATTTTTTGAATAATTTACTATAGAAAAGGCAATCCCTGGCGTATTTAAAATTTGCGACAGTAAAAAATTAATTTGTGAAAAATTTACCTGGCGAAATTGAAATTTGCGAGGGTAAAAAATTATTTTTTGAATAATTTACTATAGAAAAGGCAATCCCTGGCGCACTTAAAATTTGCGACAGTAAAAAATTACTTTTTGAATAATTTACTATAGAAAAGGCAATCCCTGGCGCACTTAAAATTTGCGACAGTAAAAAATTATTTTTTGAATAATTTACTATAGAAAAGGCAATCCCTGGGATATTTAAAATTTGCGACAGTAGAAAATTATTTTTTGAATAATTTACTATAGAAAAGGCAATCCCTGGCGTATTTAAAATTTGCGACAATAGAAAATTATTTTTTGAATAATTTACTATAGAAAAGGCAATCCCTGGCGTATTTAAAATTTGCGACAGTAAAAAATTAATTTTGAAAAATTTACTGTAGAAAAGGCAATCCCTGGCGCAATTAAAATTTGCGACAGTAGAAAATTATTTTTTGAAAAATTTACTGTAGAAAAGGCATTATCTGGCGCAATTAAAATTTGCGACAGTAGAAAATTATTCTTTGAATAATTTACTATAGAAAAGGCAATCCCTGGCGCAATTAAAATTTGCGACAGTAAAAAATTATTTTTTGCAAAATTTACTATAGAAAAGCAATCCCTGGCGCACTTAAAATTTGCGACAGTAAAAAATTATTTTGTGTGAAATTTACTATAGAAAAGGCTATCCCTGGGATATTTAAAATTTGCGACAGTAGAAAATTATTTTTTGAATAATTTACTATAGAAAAGGCAATCCCTGGCGTAATTAAAATTTGCGACAGTATAAAATTATTTTTTGAATAATTTACTATAGAAAAGGCAATCCCTGGCGCAATTAAATTTGCGACAGTTGAAAATTATTTTTTGAATAATTTACTATAGAAAAGGCAATCCCTAGGATATTTAAAATTTGCGACAGTTGAAAATTATTTTTTGAATAATTTACTATAGAAAAGGCAATCCCTGGCGTATTTAAAATTTGCGACAGTATAAAATTATTTTTTGAATAATTTACTATAGAAAAGGCAATCCCTGGCGTAATTAAAATTTGCGACAGTTGAAAATTATTTTTTGAATAATCTACTATAGAAAAGGCAATCCCTGGCGCAATTAAAATTTGCGACAGTTGAAAATTATTTTTTGAATAATTTACTATAGAAAAGGCAATCCCTGGCGTAATTAAAATTTGCGACAGTTGAAAATTATTTTTTTGAATAATCTACTATAGAAAAGGCAATCCCTGGCGCAATTAAAATTTGCGACAGTTGAAAATTATTTTTTGAATAATTTACTATAGAAAAGGCAATCCTGGCGCACTTAAAATTTGCGACAGTAAAAAATTATTTTTTGAATAATTTACTATAGAAAAGGCAATCCCTGGCGCAATTAAATTTTGCGACAGTTGAAAATTATTTTTTGAATAATTTACTATAGAAAAGGCAATCCCTGGCGCACTTAAAATTTGCGACAGTAAAAAATTATTTTTTGAATAATTTACTATAGAAAAGGCAATCCCTGGCGCAATTAAAATTTGCGACAGTTGAAAATTATTTTTTGAATAATTTGCTATAGAAAAGGCAATCCCTAGGATATTTAAAATTTGCGACAGTAAAAAATTAATATTTTGAAAAATTTACTGTAGAAAAGGCAATCCCTGGCGGATTTGAAACTTGCGACAGTTGAAAATTATTTTTTGAATAATTTACTATAGAAAAGGCAATCCCTGGCGCAATTAAAACTTGCGATAGTAAAAAATTATTTTTTGAATAATTTACTATAGAAAAGGCAATCCCTGGCGTAATTAAAATTTGCGAGAGTAAAAAATTATATTTTGAATAATTTACTATAGAAAAGGCAATCCCTGGCGCAATTAAAATTTGCGACAGTTGAAAATTATTTTTTGAATAATTTACTATAGAAAAGGCAATCCCTGGCGCACTTAAAATTTGGGACAGTAAAAAATTATTTTTTGAATAATTTACTATAGAAAAGGCAATCCCTGGCGTAATTAAAATTTGCGACAGTTGAAAATTATTTTTTGAATAATTTACTATAGAAAAGGCAATCCCTGGCGTAATTAAAATTTGCGACAGTATAAAATTATTTTTTCAATAATTTACTATAGAAAAGGCAATCCCTGGCGTAATTAAAATTTGCGACAGTTGAAAATTATTTTTTGAATAATTTACTATAGAAAAGGCAATCCCTGGCGTATTTAAAATTTGCGACAGTATAAAATTATTTTTTGAATAATTTACTATAGAAAAGGCAATCCCTGGCGTAATTAAAATTTGCGACAGTTGAAAATTATTTTTTGAATAACTTACTATAGAAAAGGCAATCCCTGGCGCAATTAAAATTTGCGACAGTAGAAAATTATTTTTTGAATAATTTACTATAGAAAAGGCAATCCCTGGCGCACTTAAAATTTGCGACAGTAAAAAATTATTTTTTGAATAATTTACTATAGAAAAGGCAATCCCTGGCGCAATTAAAATTTGCGACATTTGAATATTATTTTTTGAATAATTTACTATAGAGAAGGCAATCCCTGGCGCACTTAAAATTTGCGACAATAGAAAATTATTTTTTGAATAACTTACTATAGAAAAGGCAACCCCTGGCGTATTTAAAATTTGCGACAGTTGAAAATTATTTTTTGATTAATTTACTATAGAAAAGACAATCCCTAGCGTAATTAAAATTTGCGACAGTATAAAATTATTTTTTGAATAATTTACTATAGAAAAGGCAATCCCTGGCGTAATTAAAATTTGCGACATATAAAATAATTTTTTGAATAATTTACTATAGAAAAGGCAATCCCTAGGATATTTAAAATTTGCGACAGTAAAAAAATATTTTTTGAATATTTTACTATAGAAAAGGCAATCCCTGGCGCAATTAAAATTTGCGACAGTATAAAATTATTTTTTGAATAATTTAATAGAAAAGGCAATCCCTGGCGGATTTGAAATTTGCGACAGTTGAAAATTATTTTTTGAATAATTTACTATAGAAAAGGCAATCCCTGGCGTAATTAAAATTTGCGACAGTAAAAAATTAATATTTTGAAAAATTTACTGTAGAAAAGGCAATCCCTGGCGCAATTAAAATTTGCGACAGTATAAAATTATTTTTTGAATAATTTACTATAGAAAAGGCAATCCCTGGCGCACTTAAAATTTGCGACAGTATAAAATTATTTTTTGAATAATTTACTATAGAAAAGGCAATCCCTGGCGCAATTAAAATTTGCGACAGTAGAAAATTATTTTTTGAATAATTTACTATAGAAAAGGCAATCCCTGGCGCAATTAAAATTTGCGACAGTAAAAAATTATTTTTTGCAAAATTTACTATAGAAAAGCAATCCCTGGCGCACTTAAAATTTGCGACAGTAAAAAATTATTTTGTGTGAAATTTACTATAGAAAAGGCAATCCCTGGGATATTTAAAATTTGCGACAGTAGAAAATTATTTTTTGAATAATTTACTATAGAAAAGGCAATACCTGGCGCAATTACAATTTGCGACAGTAAAAAATTATTTTTTGAAAAATTTACTGTAGAAAAGGCAATCCCTGGCGCAATTATAATTTGCGACAGTAGAAAATTATTTTTTGAATAATTTACTATAGAAAAGGCAATCCCTGGCGTAATTAAAATTTGCGACAGTAAAAAATTATTTTTTGAATAATTTACTATAGAAAAGGCAATCCCTGGCGTATTTAAAATTTGCGACAGTAAGAAATTATTTTTTGAATAATTTACTATAGAAAAGGCAATTCCTGGCGTATTTAAAATTTGCGACAGTAAAAAATTATTTTTTGCAAAATTTACTATAGAAAAGGCAATCCCTGGCGTAATTAAAATTTGCGACAGTATAAAATTATTTTTTGAATAATTTACTATGGAAAAGGCAATCCCTGGCGTAATTAAAATTTGCGACAGTAAAAAAATATTTTTTGAATAATTTCCTATAGAAAAGGCAATCCCGGGCGTAATTAAAATTTGCAACAGTTGAAAATTATTTTTTGAATAATTTACTATAGAAAAGGCAATCCCTGGCGTAATTAAAATTTGCGACAGTTGAAAATTATTTTTTGAATAATTTACTATAGAAAAGGCAATCCCTGGCGGATTTAAAATTTGCGACAGTTGAAAATTATTTTTTTGAATAATTTACTATAGAAAAGGCAATCAATGGAGTAATTAAAATTTGCGACAGTATAAAATTATTGTTTGAACAATTTACTATAGAAAAGGCAATCCCCGGCGTAATTAAAATTTTGCGACAGTAAAAAATTATTTTTTGAATAATTTACTATAGAAAAGGCAATCCCTGGCGCATTTAAAACTTGCGATAGTAAAAAATTATTTTTTGAATAATTTACTATAGAAAAGGCAATCCCTGGCGGATTTGAAATTTGCGACAGTTGAAAATTATTTTTTGAATAATTTAATATAGAAAAGGCAATCCCTGGCGTAATTAAAATTTGCGACAGTTGAAAATTATTTTTTGAATAATTTACTATAGAAAAGGCAATCCCTGGCGCAATTAAAATTTGCGACAGTTGAAAATTATTTTTTGAATAATTTACTATAGAAAAGGCAATCCCTGGCGTAATTAAAATTTGCGACAGTGGAAAATTATTTTTTGAATAATTTACTATAGAAAAGGCAATCCCTGGCGTATTTAAAATTTGCGACAGTAAAAAATTAATTTGTGAAAAATCTACCTGGCGAAATTGAAATTTGCGAGGGTAAAAAATTATTTTTTGAATAATTTACTATAGAAAAGGCAATCCCTGGCGCACTTAAAATTTGCGACAGTAAAAAATTACTTTTTGAATAATTTACTATAGAAAAGGCAATCCCTGGCGCACTTAAAATTTGCGACAGTAAAAAATTATTTTTTGAATAATTTACTATAGAAAAGGCAATCCCTGGGATATTTAAAATTTGCGACAGTAGAAAATTATTTTTTGAATAATTTACTATAGAAAAGGCAATCCCTGGCGTATTTAAAATTTGCGACAGTAGAAAATTATTTTTTGAATAATTTACTATAGAAAAGGCAATCCGTGGCGTATTTAAAATTTGCGACAGTAAAAAATTAATTTTTGAAAAATTTACTGTAGAAAAGGCAATCCCTGGCGCAATTAAAATTTGCGACAGTAGAAAATTATTTTTTGAAAAATTTACTGTAGAAAAGGCAATCCCTGGCGCAATTAAAATTTGCGACAGTAGAAAATTATTCTTTGAATAATTTACTATAGAAAAGGCAATCCCTGGCGCAATTAAAATTTGCGACAGTAAAAAATTATTTTTTGCAAAATTTACTATAGAAAAGCAATCCCTGGCGCACTTAAAATTTGCGACAGTAAAAAATTATTTTGTGTGAAATTTACTATAGAAAAGGCTATTCCTGGGATATTTAAAATTTGCGACAGTAGAAAATTATTTTTTGAATAATTCACTATATAAAAGGCAATCCCTGGGGCAATTACAATTTGCGACAGTAAAAAATTATTTTTAGAAAAATTTACTGTAGAAAAGGCAATCCCTGGCGCAATTAAAATTTGCGACAGTAGAAAATTATTTTTTGAATGATTTACTATAGAAAAGGTAATCCCTGGCGTAATTAAAATTTGCGACAGTAAAAAATTATTTTTTGAATAATTTACTATAGAAAAGGCAATCCCTGGCGTATTTAAAATTTGCGACAGTAAGAAATTATTTTTTGAATAATTTACTATAGAAAAGGCAATCCCTGGCGTATTTAAAATTTGCGACAGTAAAAAATTATTTTTTGAATAATTTCCTATAGAAAAGGCAATCCCTGGCGTAATTAAAATTTGCGACATTTGAAAATTATTTTTTGAATAATTTACTATAGAAAAGGCAATCCCTGGCGTAATTAAAATTTGCGACAGTTGAAAATTATTTTTTGAATAATTTACTATAGAAAAGGCAATCCCTGGCGTAATTAAAATTTGCGACAGTAAAAAATTATTTTTTGAATAATTTCCTATAGAAAAGGCAATCCCTGGCGTAATTAAAATTTGCGACAGTTGAAAATTATTTTTTGAATAATTTACTATAGAAAAGGCAATCCCTGGCGTATTTAAAATTTGCGACAGTATAAAATTATTTTTTGAATAATTTACTATAGAAAAGGCAATCCCTGGCGTAATTAAAATTTGCGACAGTTGAAAATTATTTTTTGAATAATCTACTATAGAAAAGGCAATCCCTGGCGCAATTAAAATTTGCGACAGCTGAAAATTATTTTTTGAATAATTTACTATAGAAAAGGCAATCCCTGGCGCACTTAAAATTTGCGACAGTAAAAAATTATTTTTTGAATAATTTACTATAGAAAAGGCAATCCCTGGCGCAATTAAATTTTGCGACAGTTGAAAATTATTTTTTGAATAATTTACTATAGAAAAGGCAATCCCTGGCGCACTTAAAATTTGCGACAGTAAAAAATTATTTTTTGAATAATTTACTATAGAAAAGGCAATCCCTGGCGCAATTAAAATTTGCGACAGTTGAAAATTATTTTTTGAATAATTTACTATAGAAAAGGCAATCCCTGGCGTAATTAAAATTTGCGACAGTAGAAAATTATTTTTTGAATAATTTACTATAGAAAAGGCAATCCCTGGCGTATTTAAAATTTGCGACAGTTGAAAATTATTTTTTGAATAATTTACTATAGAAAAGGCAATCCCTGGCGTAATTAAAATTTGCGACAGTATAAAATTATTTTTTGAATAATTTACTATAGAAAAGGCAATCCCTGGCGTAATTAAAATTTGCGACAGTTGAGAATTATTTTTTGAATAATTTACTATAGAAAAGGCAATCCCTAGGATATTTAAAATTTGCGACAGTAAAAAATTAATATTTTGAAAAATTTACTGTAGAAAAGGCAATCCCTGGCGGATTTGAAATTTGCGACAGTTGAAAATTGGCGCAATTAAAACTTGCGATAGTAAAAAATTATTTTTTGAATAATTTACTATAGAAAAGGCAATCCCTGGCGTAATTAAAATTTGCGAGAGTAAAAAATTATATTTTGAATAATTTACTATAGAAAAGGCAATCCCTGGCGCAATTAAAATTTGCGACAGTTGAAAATTATTTTTTGAATAATTTACTATAGAAAAGGCAATCCCTGGCGCACTTAAAATTTGGGACAGTAAAAAATTATTTTTTGAATAATTTACTATAGAGAAGGCAATCCCTGGCGTAATTAAAATTTGCGACAGTTGAAAATTATTTTTTGAATAATTTACTATAGAAAAGGCAATCCCTGGCGTAATTAAAATTTGCGACAGTATAAAATTATTTTTTGAATAATTTACTATAGAAAAGGCAATCCCTGGCGTAATTAAAATTTGCGACATATAAAATTATTTTTTGAATAATTTACTATAGAAAAGGCAATCCCTGGGATATTTAAAATTTGCGACAGTAAAAAAATATTTTTTGAAAATTTTACTATAGGAAAGGCAATCCCTGGCGCAATTAAAATTTGCGACAGTATAAAATTATTTTTTGAATAATTTACTATAGAAAAGGCAATCCCTGGCGGATTTGAAATTTGCGACAGTTGAAAATTATTTTTTGAATAATTTACTATAGAAAAGGCAATCCCTGGCGTAATTAAAATTTGCGACAGTAAAAAATTAATATTTTGAAAAATTTACTGTAGAAAAGGCAATCCCTGGCGCAATTAAAATTTGCGACAGTATAAAATTATTTTTTGAATAATTTACTATAGAAAAGGCAATCCCTGGCGCACTTAAAATTTGCGACAGTATAAAATTATTTTTTGAATAATTTACTATAGAAAAGGCAATCCCTGGCGTAATTAAAATTTGCGACAGTTGAAAATTATTTTTTGAATAATTTACTATAGAAAAGGCAATCCCTGGCGGATTTGAAATTTGCGACAGTAAAAAATTATTTTTTTACAAAATTTACTATAGAAAAGGCAATCCCTGGCGTAATTAAAATTTGCGACAGTAGAAAATTATTTTATGAATAATTTACTATAGAAAAGGCAATCACTGGCGCAATTACAATTTGCGACAGTAGAAAATTATTTTTTGAATAATTTACTATAGAAAAGGCAATTCCTGGCGTATTTAAAATTTGCGACAGTTGAAAATTATTTTTTGAATAATTTACTATAGAAAAGGCAATCCCTGGCGTAATTAAAATTTGCAACAGTTGAAAATTATTTTTTGAATAATTTACTATAGAAAAGGCAATTCCTGGCGTAATTAAAATTTGCGACAGTAGAAAATTATTTTTTGAATAATTTACTATAGAAAAGGCAATCTCTGGAGTATTTAAAATTTGCGACAGTAAAAAATTAATTTGTGACAAATTTACCTGGCGAAATTGAAATTTGCGAGAGTAAAAAATTATTTTTTGAATAATTTACTATAGAAAAGGCAATCCCTGGCGCACTTAAAATTTGCGACAGTAAAAAATTATTTTTTGAATAATTTACTATAGAAAAGGCAATCCCTGGCGCACTTAAAATTTGAGACAGTAAAAAATTATTTTTTGAATAATTTACTATAGAAAAGGCAATCCCTGGGATATTTAAAATTTGCGACAGTAGAAAATTATTTTTTGAATAATTTACTATAGAAAAGGCAATCCCTGGCGTATTTAAAATTTGCGACAGTAGAAAATTATTTTTTGAATAATTTACTATAGAAAAGGCAATCCCTGGCGTATTTAAAATTTGCGACAGTAAAAAATTAATTTTTGAAAAATTTACTATAGAAAAGCAATCCCTGGCGCACTTAAAATTTGCGACAGTAAAAAATTATTTTGTGTGAAATATACTATAGAAAAGGCAATCCCTGGGATATTTAAAATTTGCGACAGTAGAAAATTATTTTTTGAATAATTTACTATAGAAAAGGCAATCCCTGGCGCAATTAAAATTTGCGACAGTAGAAAATTATTTTTTGAAAAGTTTACTGTAGAAAAGGCAATCCCTGGCGCAATTAAAATTTGCGACAGTAGAAAATTATTTTTTGAATAATTTACTATAGAAAAGGCAATCCCTGGCGCAATTAAAATTTGCGACAGTAACAAATTATTTTTTGCAAAATTTACTATAGAAAAGCAATCCCTGGCGCACTTAAAATTTGCGACAGTAAAAAATTATTTTGTGTGAAATATACTATAGAAAAGGCAATCCCTGGGATATTTAAAATTTGCGACAGTAGAAAATTATTTTTTGAATAATTTACTATAGAAAAGGCAATCCCTGGCGCAATTACAATTTGCGACAGTAAAAAATTATTTTTTGAAAAATTTACTGTAGAAAAGGCAATCCCTGGCGCAATTATAATTTGCGACAGTAGAAAATTATTTTTTGAATAATTTACTATAGAAAAGGCAATCCCTGGCGTAATTAAAATTTGCGACAGTAAAAAATTATTTTTTGAATAATTTACTATAGAAAAGGCAATCCCTGGCGTAATTAAAATTTGCGACAGTAAAAAAATATTTTTTGAATAATTTCCTATAGAAAAGGCAATCCCTGGCGTAATTAAAATTTGCGACAGTTGAAAATTATTTTTTGAATAATTTACTATAGAAAAGGAAATCCCTGGCGTAATTAAAATTTGCGACAGTTGAAAATTATTTTTTGAATAATTTACTATAGAAAAGGCAATCCCTGGCGGATTTAAAATTTGCGACAGTTGAAAATTATTTTTTTGAATAATTTACTATAGAAAAGGCAATCAATGGAGTAATTAAAATTTGCGACAGTATAAAATAATTTTTTGAATAATTTACTATAGAAAAGGCAATCCCTGGCGTAATTAAAGTTTTGCGACAGTAAAAAATTATTTTTTGAATAATTTACTATAGAAAAGGCAATCCATGGCGCATTTAAAACTTGCGATAGTAAAAAATTATTTTTTGGATAATTTACTATAGAAAAGGCAATCCCTGGCGGATTTGAAATTTGCGACAGTTGAAAATTATTTTTTGAATAATTTACTATAGAAAAGGCAATCCCTGGCGTAATTAAAATTTGCGACAGTTGAAAATTATTTTTTGAATAATTTACTATAGAAAAGGCAATCCCTGGCGCAATTAAAATTTGCGACAGCTGAAAATGATTTTTTGAATAATTTACTATAGAAAAGGCAATCCCTGGCGTAATTAAAATTTGCGACAGTGGAAAATTATTTTTTGAATAATTTACTATAGAAAAGGCAATCCCTGGCGTATTTAAAATTTGCGACAGTAAAAAATTAATTTGTGAAAAATTTACCTGGCGAAATTGAAATTTGCGAGGGTAAAAAATATTTTTTTGAATAATTTACTATAGAAAAGGCAATCCCTGGCGCACTTAAAATTTGCGACAGTAAAAAATTACTTTTTGAATAATTTACTATAGAAAAGGCAATCCCTGGCGCACTTAAAATTTGCGACAGTAAAAAATTATTTTTTGAATAATTTACTATAGAAAAGGCAATCCCTGGCGTATTTAAAATTTGCGACAGTAAAAAATTATTTTTTGAATAATTTCCTATAGAAAAGGCAATCCCTGGCGTAATTAAAATTTGCGACATTTGAAAATTATTTTTTGAATAATTTACTATAGAAAAGGCAATCCCTGGCGTAATTAAAATTTGCGACAGTTGAAAATTATTTTTTGAATAATTTACTATAGAAAAGGCAATCCCTGGCGTAATTAAAATTTGCGACAGTAAAAAATTATTTTTTGAATAATTTCCTATAGAAAAGGCAATCCCTGGCGTAATTAAAATTTGCGACAGTTGAAAATTATTTTTTGAATAATTTACTATAGAAAAGGCAATCCCTGGCGTATTTAAAATTTGCGACAGTATAAAATTATTTTTTGAATAATTTACTATAGAAAAGGCAATCCCTGGCGTAATTAAAATTTGCGACAGTTGAAAATTATTTTTTGAATAATCTACTATAGAAAAGGCAATCCCTGGCGCAATTAAAATTTGCGACAGCTGAAAATTATTTTTTGAATAATTTACTATAGAAAAGGCAATCCCTGGCGCACTTAAAATTTGCGACAGTAAAAAATTATTTTTTGAATAATTTACTATAGAAAAGGCAATCCCTGGCGCAATTAAATTTTGCGACAGTTGAAAATTATTTTTTGAATAATTTACTATAGAAAAGGCAATCCCTGGCGGATTTAAAATTTGCGACAGTTGAAAATTATTTTTTTGAATAATTTACTATAGAAAAGGCAATCAATGGAGTAATTAAAATTTGCGACAGTATAAAATAATTTTTTGAATAATTTACTATAGAAAAGGCAATCCCTGGCGTAATTAAAGTTTTGCGACAGTAAAAAGTTATTTTTTGAATAATTTACTATAGAAAAGGCAATCCATGGCGCATTTAAAACTTGCGATAGTAAAAAATTATTTTTTGGATAATTTACTATAGAAAAGGCAATCCCTGGCGGATTTGAAATTTGCGACAGTTGAAAATTATTTTTTGAATAATTTACTATAGAAAAGGCAATCCCTGGCGTAATTAAAATTTGCGACAGTTGAAAATTATTTTTTGAATAATTTACTATAGAAAAGGCAATCCCTAGCGCAATTAAAATTTGCGACAGCTGAAAATTATTTTTTGAATAATTTACTATAGAAAAGGCAATCCCTGGCGTAATTAAAATTTGCGACAGTGGAAAATTATTTTTTGAATAATTTACTATAGAAAAGGCAATCCCTGGCGTATTTAAAATTTGCGACAGTAAAAAATTAATTTGTGAAAAATTTACCTGGCGAAATTGAAATTTGCGAGGGTAAAAAATATTTTTTTGAATAATTTACTATAGAAAAGGCAATCCCTGGCGCACTTAAAATTTGCGACAGTAAAAAATTACTTTTTGAATAATTTACTATAGAAAAGGCAATCCCTGGCGCACTTAAAATTTGCGACAGTAAAAAATTATTTTTTGAATAATTTACTATAGAAAAGGCAATCCCTGGCGTATTTAAAATTTGCGACAGTAAAAAATTATTTTTTGAATAATTTCCTATAGAAAAGGCAATCCCTGGCGTAATTAAAATTTGCGACATTTGAAAATTATTTTTTGAATAATTTACTATAGAAAAGGCAATCCCTGGCGTAATTAAAATTTGCGACAGTTGAAAATTATTTTTTGAATAATTTACTATAGAAAAGGCAATCCCTGGCGTAATTAAAATTTGCGACAGTAAAAAATTATTTTTTGAATAATTTCCTATAGAAAAGGCAATCCCTGGCGTAATTAAAATTTGCGACAGTTGAAAATTATTTTTTGAATAATTTACTATAGAAAAGGCAATCCCTGGCGTATTTAAAATTTGCGACAGTATAAAATTATTTTTTGAATAATTTACTATAGAAAAGGCAATCCCTGGCGTAATTAAAATTTGCGACAGTTGAAAATTATTTTTTGAATAATCTACTATAGAAAAGGCAATCCCTGGCGCAATTAAAATTTGCGACAGCTGAAAATTATTTTTTGAATAATTTACTATAGAAAAGGCAATCCCTGGCGCACTTAAAATTTGCGACAGTAAAAAATTATTTTTTGAATAATTTACTATAGAAAAGGCAATCCCTGGCGCAATTAAATTTTGCGACAGTTGAAAATTATTTTTTGAATAATTTACTATAGAAAAGGCAATCCCTGGCGCACTTAAAATTTGCGACAGTAAAAAATTATTTTTTGAATAATTTACTATAGAAAAGGCAATCCCTGGCGCAATTAAAATTTGCGACAGTTGAAAATTATTTTTTGAATAATTTACTATAGAAAAGGCAATCCCTGGCGTAATTAAAATTTGCGACAGTAGAAAATTATTTTTTGAATAATTTACTATAGAAAAGGCAATCCCTGGCGTATTTAAAATTTGCGACAGTTGAAAATTATTTTTTGAATAATTTACTATAGAAAAGGCAATCCCTGGCGTAATTAAAATTTGCGACAGTATAAAATTATTTTTTGAATAATTTACTATAGAAAAGGCAATCCCTGGCGTAATTAAAATTTGCGACAGTTGAGAATTATTTTTTGAATAATTTACTATAGAAAAGGCAATCCCTAGGATATTTAAAATTTGCGACAGTAAAAAATTAATATTTTGAAAAATTTACTGTAGAAAAGGCAATCCCTGGCGGATTTGAAATTTGCGACAGTTGAAAATTGGCGCAATTAAAACTTGCGATAGTAAAAAATTATTTTTTGAATAATTTACTATAGAAAAGGCAATCCCTGGCGTAATTAAAATTTGCGAGAGTAAAAAATTATATTTTGAATAATTTACTATAGAAAAGGCAATCCCTGGCGCAATTAAAATTTGCGACAGTTGAAAATTATTTTTTGAATAATTTACTATAGAAAAGGCAATCCCTGGCGCACTTAAAATTTGGGACAGTAAAAAATTATTTTTTGAATAATTTACTATAGAGAAGGCAATCCCTGGCGTAATTAAAATTTGCGACAGTTGAAAATTATTTTTTGAATAATTTACTATAGAAAAGGCAATCCCTGGCGTAATTAAAATTTGCGACAGTATAAAATTATTTTTTGAATAATTTACTATAGAAAAGGCAATCCCTGGCGTAATTAAAATTTGCGACATATAAAATTATTTTTTGAATAATTTACTATAGAAAAGGCAATCCCTGGGATATTTAAAATTTGCGACAGTAAAAAAATATTTTTTGAAAATTTTACTATAGGAAAGGCAATCCCTGGCGCAATTAAAATTTGCGACAGTATAAAATTATTTTTTGAATAATTTACTATAGAAAAGGCAATCCCTGGCGGATTTGAAATTTGCGACAGTTGAAAATTATTTTTTGAATAATTTACTATAGAAAAGGCAATCCCTGGCGTAATTAAAATTTGCGACAGTAAAAAATTAATATTTTGAAAAATTTACTGTAGAAAAGGCAATCCCTGGCGCAATTAAAATTTGCGACAGTATAAAATTATTTTTTGAATAATTTACTATAGAAAAGGCAATCCCTGGCGCACTTAAAATTTGCGACAGTATAAAATTATTTTTTGAATAATTTACTATAGAAAAGGCAATCCCTGGCGTAATTAAAATTTGCGACAGTTGAAAATTATTTTTTGAATAATTTACTATAGAAAAGGCAATCCCTGGCGGATTTGAAATTTGCGACAGTAAAAAATTATTTTTTTACAAAATTTACTATAGAAAAGGCAATCCCTGGCGTAATTAAAATTTGCGACAGTAGAAAATTATTTTATGAATAATTTACTATAGAAAAGGCAATCACTGGCGCAATTACAATTTGCGACAGTAGAAAATTATTTTTTGAATAATTTACTGTAGAAAAGGCAATTCCTGGCGTATTTAAAATTTGCGACAGTTGAAAATTATTTTTTGAATAATTTACTATAGAAAAGGCAATCCCTGGCGTAATTAAAATTTGCAACAGTTGAAAATTATTTTTTGAATAATTTACTATAGAAAAGGCAATCCCTGGCGTAATTAAAATTTGCGACAGTAGAAAATTATTTTTTGAATAATTTACTATAGAAAAGGCAATCCCTGGAGTATTTAAAATTTGCGACAGTAAAAAATTAATTTGTGACAAATTTACCTGGCGAAATTGAAATTTGCGAGAGTAAAAAATTATTTTTTGAATAATTTACTATAGAAAAGGCAATCCCTGGCGCACTTAAAATTTGCGACAGTAAAAAATTATTTTTTGAATAATTTACTATAGAAAAGGCAATCCCTGGCGCACTTAAAATTTGAGACAGTAAAAAATTATTTTTTGAATAATTTACTATAGAAAAGGCAATCCCTGGGATATTTAAAATTTGCGACAGTAGAAAATTATTTTTTGAATAATTTACTATAGAAAAGGCAATCCCTGGCGTATTTAAAATTTGCGACAGTAGAAAATTATTTTTTGAATAATTTACTATAGAAAAGGCAATCCCTGGCGTATTTAAAATTTGCGACAGTAAAAAATTAATTTTTGAAAAATTTACTATAGAAAAGCAATCCCTGGCGCACTTAAAATTTGCGACAGTAAAAAATTATTTTGTGTGAAATATACTATAGAAAAGGCAATCCCTGGGATATTTAAAATTTGCGACAGTAGAAAATTATTTTTTGAATAATTTACTATAGAAAAGGCAATCCCTGGCGCAATTAAAATTTGCGACAGTAGAAAATTATTTTTTGAAAAGTTTACTGTAGAAAAGGCAATCCCTGGCGCAATTAAAATTTGCGACAGTAGAAAATTATTTTTTGAATAATTTACTATAGAAAAGGCAATCCCTGGCGCAATTAAAATTTGCGACAGTAACAAATTATTTTTTGCAAAATTTACTATAGAAAAGCAATCCCTGGCGCACTTAAAATTTGCGACAGTAAAAAATTATTTTGTGTGAAATATACTATAGAAAAGGCAATCCCTGGGATATTTAAAATTTGCGACAGTAGAAAATTATTTTTTGAATAATTTACTATAGAAAAGGCAATCCCTGGCGCAATTACAATTTGCGACAGTAAAAAATTATTTTTTGAAAAATTTACTGTAGAAAAGGCAATCCCTGGCGCAATTATAATTTGCGACAGTAGAAAATTATTTTTTGAATAATTTACTATAGAAAAGGCAATCCCTGGCGTAATTAAAATTTGCGACAGTAAAAAATTATTTTTTGAATAATTTACTATAGAAAAGGCAATCCCTGGCGTAATTAAAATTTGCGACAGTAAAAAAATATTTTTTGAATAATTTCCTATAGAAAAGGCAATCCCTGGCGTAATTAAAATTTGCGACAGTTGAAAATTATTTTTTGAATAATTTACTATAGAAAAGGAAATCCCTGGCGTAATTAAAATTTGCGACAGTTGAAAATTATTTTTTGAATAATTTACTATAGAAAAGGCAATCCCTGGCGGATTTAAAATTTGCGACAGTTGAAAATTATTTTTTTGAATAATTTACTATAGAAAAGGCAATCAATGGAGTAATTAAAATTTGCGACAGTATAAAATAATTTTTTGAATAATTTACTATAGAAAAGGCAATCTCAGGCGTAATTAAAGTTTTGCGACAGTAAAATTTTATTTTTTGAATAATTTACTATAGAAAAGGCAATCCATGGCGCATTTAAAACTTGCGATAGTAAAAAATTATTTTTTGGATAATTTACTATAGAAAAGGCAATCCCTGGCGGATTTGAAATTTGCGACAGTTGAAAATTATTTTTTGAATAATTTACTATAGAAAAGGCAATCCCTGGCGTAATTAAAATTTGCGACAGTTGAAAATTATTTTTTGAATAATTTACTATAGAAAAGGCAATCCCTGGCGCAATTAAAATTTGCGACAGCTGAAAATTATTTTTTGAATAATTTACTATAGAAAAGGCAATCCCTGGCGTAATTAAAA
Organism: Dioctria linearis; assembly: GCA_963930735.1. Classification (NCBI taxonomy): domain Eukaryota; kingdom Metazoa; phylum Arthropoda; class Insecta; order Diptera; family Asilidae; genus Dioctria; species Dioctria linearis. The sequence continues at coordinate 71,340 of CAWVNZ010002651.1, forward strand.
TTTGCGACAGTGGAAAATTATTTTTTGAATAATTTACTATAGAAAAGGCAATCCCTGGCGTATTTAAAATTTGCGACAGTAAAAAATTAATTTGTGAAAAATTTACCTGGCGAAATTGAAATTTGCGAGGGTAAAAAATATTTTTTTGAATAATTTACTATAGAAAAGGCAATCCCTGGCGCACTTAAAATTTGCGACAGTAAAAAATTACTTTTTGAATAATTTACTATAGAAAAGGCAATCCCTGGCGCACTTAAAATTTGCGACAGTAAAAAATTATTTTTTGAATAATTTACTATAGAAAAGGCAATCCCTGGGATATTTAAAATTTGCGACAGTAGAAAATTATTTTTTGAATAATTTACTATAGAAAAGGCAATCCCTGGCGTATTTAAAATTTGCGACAGTAGAAAATTATTTTTTGAATAATTTACTATAGAAAAGGCAATCCCTGGCGTATTTAAAATTTGCGACAGTAAAAAATTAATTTTTGAAAAATTTACTGTAGAAAAGGCAAACCCTGGCGCAATTAATATTTGCGACAGTAGAAAATTATTTTTTGAAAAATTTACTGTAGAAAAGGCAATCCCTGGCGCAATTAAAATTTGCGACAGTAGAAAATTATTCTTTGAATAATTTACTATAGAAAAGGCAATCCCTGGCGCAATTAAAATTTGCGACAGTAAAAAATTATTTTTTGCAAAATTTACTATAGAAAAGCAATCCCTGCCGCACTTAAAATTTGCGACAGTAAAAAATTATTTTGTGTGAAATTTACTATAGAAAAGGCTATCCCTGGGATATTTAAAATTTGCGACAGTAGAAAACTATTTTTTGAATAATTTACTATAGAAAAGGCAATCCCTGGCGCAATTACAATTTGCGACAGTAAAAAATTATTTTTTGAAAAATTTACTGTAGAAAAGGCAATCCCTGGCGCAATTAAAATTTGCGACAGTAGAAAATTATTCTTTGAATAATTTACTATAGAAAAGGCAATCCCTGGCGCAATTAAAATTTGCGACAGTAAAAAATTATTTTTTGAAAAATTTACTGTAGAAAAGGCAATCCCTGGCGCAATTAAAATTTGCGACAGTAGAAAATTATTCTTTGAATAATTTACTATAGAAAAGGCAATCCCTGGCGCAATTAAAATTTGCGACAGTAAAAAATTATTTTTTGAAAAATTTACTGTAGAAAAGGCAATCCCTGGCGCAATTAAAATTTGCGACAGTAGAAAATTATTTTTTGAATAATTTACTATAGAAAAGGCAATCCCTGGCGTAATTAAAATTTGCGACAGTAAAAAATTATTTTTTGAATAATTTAATATAGAAAAGGCAATCCTTGGCGTATTTAAAATTTGCGACAGTAAGAAATTATTTTTTGAATAATTTACTATAGAAAAGGCAATCCCTGGCGTATTTAAAATTTGCGACAGTAAAAAATTATTTTTTGAATAATTTCCTATAGAAAAGGCAATCCCTGGCGTAATTAAAATTTGCGACAGTTGAAAATTATTTTTTGAATAATTTACTATAGAAAAGGCAATCCCTGGCGTAATTAAAATTTGCGACAGTTGAAAATTATTTTTTGAATAATTTACTATAGAAAAGGCAATCCCTGGCGTAATTAAAATTTGCGACAGTAAAAAATTATTTTTTGAATAATTTTCTATAGAAAAGGCAATCCCTGGCGTAATTAAAATTTGCGACAGTTGAAAATTATTTTTTGAATAATTTACTATAGAAAAGGCAATCCCTGGTGTATTTAAAATTTGCGACAGTATAAAATTATTTTTTGAATAATTTACTATAGAAAAGGCAATCCCTGGCGTAATTAAAATTTGCGACAGTTGAAAATTATTTTTTGAATAATCTACTATAGAAAAGGCAATCCCTGGCGCAATTAAAATTTGCGACAGTTGAAAATTATTTTTTGAATAATTTACTATAGAAAAGGCAATCCCTGGCGCACTTAAAATTTGCGACAGTAAAAAATTATTTTTTGAATAATTTACTATAGAAAAGGCAATCCCTGGCGCAATTAAATTTTGCGACAGTTGAAAATTATTTTTTGAATAATTTACTATAGAAAAGGCAATCCCTGGCGTAATTAAAATTTGCGACAGTTGAAAATTATTTTTTGAATAATCTACTATAGAAAAGGCAATCCCTGGCGCAATTAAAATTTGCGACAGTTGAAAATTATTTTTTGAATAATTTACTATAGAAAAGGCAATCCCTGGCGCACTTAAAATTTGCGACAGTAAAAAATTATTTTTTGAATAATTTACTATAGAAAAGGCAATCCCTGGCGCAATTAAATTTTGCGACAGTTGAAAATTATTTTTTGAATAATTTACTATAGAAAAGGCAATCCCTGGCGCACTTAAAATTTGCGACAGTAAAAAATTATTTTTTGAATAATTTACTATAGAAAAGGCAATCCCTGGCGCAATTAAAATTTGCGACAGTTGAAAATTATTTTTTGAATAATTTACTATAGAAAAGGCAATCCCTGGCGTAATTAAAATTTGCGACAGTAGAAAATTATTTTTTGAATAATTTACTATAGAAAAGGCAATCCCTGGCGTATTTAAAATTTGCGACAGTTGAAAATTATTTTTTGAATAATTTACTATAGAAAAGGCAATCCCTGGCGTATTTAAAATTTGCGACAGTAGAAAATTATTTTTTGAATAATTTACTATAGAAAAGGCAATCCCTGGCGTATTTAAAATTTGCGACAGTAAAAAATTAATTTTTGAAAAATTTACTGTAGAAAAGGCAATCCCTGGCGCAATTAAAATTTGCGACAGTAGAAAATTATTTTTTGAAAAGTTTACTGTAGAAAAGGCAATCCCTGGCGCAATTAAAATTTGCGACAGTAGAAAATTATTTTTTGAATAATTTACTATAGAAAAGGCAATCCCTGGCGCAATTAAAATTTGCGACAGTAAAAAATTATTTTTTGCAAAATTTACTATAGAAAAGCAATCCCTGGCGCACTTAAAATTTGCGACAGTAAAAAATTATTTTGTGTGAAATATACTATAGAAAAGGCAATCCCTGGGATATTTAAAATTTGCGACAGTAGAAAATTATTTTTTGAATAATTTACTATAGAAAAGGCAATCCCTGGCGCAATTACAATTTGCGACAGTAAAAAATTATTTTTTGAAAAATTTACTGTAGAAAAGGCAATCCCTGGCGCAATTATAATTTGCGACAGTAGAAAATTATTTTTTGAATAATTTACTATAGAAAAGGCAATCCCTGGCGTAATTAAAATTTGCGACAGTAAAAAATTATTTTTTGAATAATTTACTATAGAAAAGGCAATCCCTGGCGTAATTAAAATTTGCGACAGTAAAAAAATATTTTTTGAATAATTTCCTATAGAAAAGGCAATCCCTGGCGTAATTAAAATTTGCGACAGTTGAAAATTATTTTTTGAATAATTTACTATAGAAAAGGAAATCCCTGGCGTAATTAAAATTTGCGACAGTTTAAAATTATTTTTTGAATAATTTACTATAGAAAAGGCAATCCCTGGCGGATTTAAAATTTGCGACAGTTGAAAATTATTTTTTTGAATAATTTACTATAGAAAAGGCAATCAATGGAGTAATTAAAATTTGCGACAGTATAAAATTATTTTTTGAATAATTTACTATAGAAAAGGCAATCCCTGGCGTAATTGAAATTTTGCGACAGTAAAAAATTATTTTTTGAATAATTTACTATAGAAAAGGCAATCCATGGCGCATTTAAAACTTGCGATAGTAAAAAATTATTTTTTGGATAATTTACTATAGAAAAGGCAATCCCTGGCGGATTTGAAATTTGCGACAGTTGAAAATTATTTTTTGAATAATTTACTATAGAAAAGGCAATCCCTGGCGTAATTAAAATTTGCGACAGTTGAAAATTATTTTTTGAATAATTTACTATAGAAAAGGCAATCCCTGGCGCAATTAAAATTTGCGACAGCTGAAAATTATTTTTTGAATAATTTACTATAGAAAAGGCAATCCCTGGCGTAATTAAAATTTGCGACAGTGGAAAATTATTTTTTGAATAATTTACTATAGAAAAGGCAATCCCTGGCGTATTTAAAATTTTCGACAGTAAAAAATTAATTTGTGAAAAATTTACCTGGCGAAATTGAAATTTGCGAGGGTAAAAAATTATTTTTTGAATAATTTACTATAGAAAAGGCAATCCCTGGCGCACTTAAAATTTGCGACAGTAAAAAATTACTTTTTGAATAATTTACTATAGAAAAGGCAATCCCTGGCGCACTTAAAATTTGCGACAGTAAAAAATTATTTTTTGAATAATTTACTATAGAAAAGGCAATCCCTGGGATATTTAAAATTTGCGACAGTAGAAAATTATTTTTTGAATAATTTACTATAGAAAAGGCAAGCCCTGGCGTATTTAAAATTTGCGGCAGTAGAAAATTATTTTTTGAATAATTTACTATAGAAAAGGCAATCCCTGGCGTATTTAAAATTTGCGACAGTAAAAAATTAATTTTTGAAAAATTTACTGTAGAAAAGGCAAACCCTGGCGCAATTAATATTTGCGACAGTAGAAAATTATTTTTTGAAAAATTTACTGTAGAAAAGGCAATCCCTGGCGCAATTAAAATTTGCGACAGTAGAAAATTATTCTTTGAATAATTTACTATAGAAAAGGCAATCCCTGGCGCAATTAAAATTTGCGACAGTAAAAAATTATTTTTTGCAAAATTTACTATAGAAAAGCAATCCCTGCCGCACTTAAAATTTGCGACAGTAAAAAATTATTTTGTGTGAAATTTACTATAGAAAAGGCTATCCCTGGGATATTTAAAATTTGCGACAGTAGAAAATTATTTTTTGAATAATTTACTATAGAAAAGGCAATCCCTGGCGCAATTACAATTTGCGACAGTAAAAAATTATTTTTTGAAAAATTTACTGTAGAAAAGGCAATCCCTGGCGCAATTAAAATTTGCGACAGTAGAAAATTATTTTTTGAATAATTTACTATAGAAAAGGCAATCCCTGGCGTAATTAAAATTTGCGACAGTAAAAAATTATTTTTTGAATAATTTACTATAGAAAAGGCAATCCTTGGCGTATTTAAAATTTGCGACAGTAAGAAATTATTTTTTGAATAATTTACTATAGAAAAGGCAATCCCTGGCGTATTTAAAATTTGCGACAGTAAAAAATTATTTTTTGAATAATTTCCTATAGAAAAGGCAATCCCTGGCGTAATTAAAATTTGCGACAGTTGAAAATTATTTTTTGAATAATTTACTATAGAAAAGGCAATCCCTGGCGTAATTAAAATTTGCGACAGTTGAAAATTATTTTTTGAATAATTTACTATAGAAAAGGCAATCCCTGGCGTAATTAAAATTTGCGACAGTAAAAAATTATTTTTTGAATAATTTTCTATAGAAAAGGCAATCCCTGGCGTAATTAAAATTTGCGACAGTTGAAAATTATTTTTTGAATAATTTACTATAGAAAAGGCAATCCCTGGTGTATTTAAAATTTGCGACAGTATAAAATTATTTTTTAAATAATTTACTATAGAAAAGGCAATCCCTGGCGTAATTAAAATTTGCGACAGTTGAAAATCATTTTTTGAATAATCTACTATAGAAAAGGCAATCCCTGGCGCAATTAAAATTTGCGACAGTTGAAAATTATTTTTTGAATAATTTACTATAGAAAAGGCAATCCCTGGCGCACTTAAAATTTGCGACAGTAAAAAATTATTTTTTGAATAATTTACTATAGAAAAGGCAATCCCTGGCGCAATTAAATTTTGCGACAGTTGAAAATTATTTTTTGAATAATTTACTATAGAAAAGGCAATCCCTGGCGTAATTAAAATTTGCGACAGTTGAAAATTATTTTTTGAATAATCTACTATAGAAAAGGCAATCCCTGGCGCAATTAAAATTTGCGACAGTTGAAAATTATTTTTTGAATAATTTACTATAGAAAAGGCAATCCCTGGCGCACTTAGAATTTGCGACAGTAAAAAATTATTTTTTGAATAATTTACTATAGAAAAGGCAATCCCTGGCGCAATTAAATTTTGCGACAGTTGAAAATTATTTTTTGAATAATTTACTATAGAAAAGGCAATCCCTGGCGCACTTAAAATTTGCGACAGTAAAAAATTATTTTTTGAATAATTTACTATAGAAAAGGCAATCCCTGGCGCAATTAAAATTTGCGACAGTTGAAAATTATTTTTTGAATAATTTACTATAGAAAAGGCAATCCCTGGCGTAATTAAAATTTGCGACAGTAGAAAATTATTTTTTGAATAATTTACTATAGAAAAGGCAATCCCTGGCGTATTTAAAATTTGCGACAGTTGAAAATTATTTTTTGAATAATTTACTATAGAAAAGGCAATCCCTGGCGTAATTAAAATTTGCGACAGTATAAAATTATTTTTTGAATAATTTACTATAGAAAAGGCAATCCCTGGCGTAATTAAAATTTGCGACAGTTGAAAATTATTTTTTGAATAATTTACTATAGAAAAGGCAACAGTAAAAGATTAATATTTTGAAAAATTTACTGTAGAAAAGGCAATCCCTGGCGGATTTGAAATTTGCGACAGTTGAAATTTGGCGCAATTAAAATTTGCTTAGTAAAAAATTATTTTTTGAATAATTTACTATAGAAAAGGCAATCCCTGGCGTAATTAAAATTTGCGAGAGTAAAAAATTATATTTTGAATAATTTACTATAGAAAAGGCAATCCCTGGCGCAATTAAAATTTGCGACAGTTGAAAATTATTTTTTGAATAATTTACTATAGAAAAGGCAATCCCTGGCGCACTTAAAATTTGGGACAGTAAAAAATTATTTTTTGAATAATTTACTATAGAAAAGGCAATCCCTGGCGTAATTAAAATTTGCGACAGTTGAAAATTATTTTTTGAATAATTTACTATAGAAAAGGCAATCCCTGGCGTAATTAAAATTTGCGACAATATAAAATTATTTTTTCAATAATTTACTATAGAAAAGGCAATCCCTGGCGTAATTAAAATTTGCGACAGTTGAAAATTATTTTTTGAATAATTTACTATAGAAAAGGCAATCCCTGGCGTATTTAAAATTTGCGACAGTAAAAAATTAATTTGTGAAAAATTTACTTGGCGAAATTGAAATTTGCGAGAGTAAAAAATTATTTTTTGAATAATTTACTATAGAAAAGGCAATCCCTGGCGCACTTAAAATTTGCGACAGTAAAAAATTATTTTTTGAATAATTTACTATAGAAAAGGCAATCCCTGGCGCACTTAAAATTTGCGACAGTAAAAAATTATTTTTTGAATAATTTACTATAGAAAAGGCAATCCCTGGGATATTTAAAATTTGCGACAGTAGAAAATTATTTTTTGAATAATTTACTATAGAAAAGGCAATCCCTGGCGTATTTAAAATTTGCGACAGTAGAAAATTATTTTTTGAATAATTTACTATAGAAAAGGCAATCCCTGGCGTATTTAAAATTTGCGACAGTAAAAAATTAATTTTTGAAAAATTTACTGTAGAAAAGGCAATCCCTGGCGCAATTAAAATTTGCGACAGTAGAAAATTATTTTTTGAAAAGTTTACTGTAGAAAAGGCAATCCCTGGCGCAATTAAAATTTGCGACAGTTGAAAATTATTTTTTGAATAATTTACTATAGAAAAGGCAATCCCTGGCGCAATTAAAATTTGCGACAGTAAAAAATTATTTTTTGCAAAATTTACTATAGAAAAGGAAATCCCTGGCGTAATTAAAATTTGCGACAGTTGAAAATTATTTTTTGAATAATTTACTATAGAAAAGGCAATCCCTGGCGGATTTAAAATTTGCGACAGTTGAAAATTATTTTTTTGAATAATTTACTATAGAAAAGGCAATCAATGGAGTAATTAAAATTTGCGACAGTATAAAATTATTTTTTGAATAATTTACTATAGAAAAGGCAATCCCTGGCGTAATTAAAATTTTGCGACAGTAAAAAATTATTTTTTGAATAATTTACTATAGAAAAGGCAATCCATGGCGCATTTAAAACTTGCGATAGTAAAAAATTATTTTTTGGATAATTTACTATAGAAAAGGCAATCCCTGGCGGATTTGAAATTTGCGACAGTTGAAAATTATTTTTTGAATAATTTACTATAGAAAAGGCAATCCCTGGCGTAATTAAAATTTGCGACAGTTGAAAATTATTTTTTGAATAATTTACTATAGAAAAGGCAATCCCTGGCGCAATTAAAATTTGCGACAGCTGAAAATTATTTTTTGAATAATTTACTATAGAAAAGGCAATCCCTGGCGTAATTAAAATTTGCGACAGTGGAAAATTATTTTTTGAATAATTTACTATAGAAAAGGCAATCCCTGGCGTATTTAAAATTTGCGACAGTAAAAAATTAATTTGTGAAAAATTTACCTGGCGAAATTGAAATTTGCGAGGGTAAAAAATTATTTTTTGAATAATTTACTATAGAAAAGGCAATCCCTGGCGCACTTAAAATTTGCGACAGTAAAAAATTACTTTTTGAATAATTTACTATAGAAAAGGCAATCCCTGGCGCACTTAAAATTTGCGACAGTAAAAAATTATTTTTTGAATAATTTACTATAGAAAAGGCAATCCCTGGCGCAATTAAAATTTGCGACAGCTGAAAATTATTTTTTGAATAATTTACTATAGAAAAGGCAATCCCTGGCGTAATTAAAATTTGCGACAGTGGAAAATTATTTTTTGAATAATTTACTATAGAAAAGGCAATCCCTGGCGTATTTAAAATTTGCGACAGTAAAAAATTAATTTGTGAAAAATTTACCTGGCGAAATTGAAATTTGCGAGGGTAAAAAATTATTTTTTGAATAATTTACTATAGAAAAGGCAATCCCTGGCGCACTTAAAATTTGCGACAGTAAAAAATTACTTTTTGAATAATTTACTATAGAAAAGGCAATCCCTGGCGTAATTAAAATTTGCGACAGTAAAAAATTATTTTTTGAATAATTTACTATAGAAAAGGCAATCCCTGGCGCAATTAAAATTTGCGACAGCTGAAAATTATTTTTTGAATAATTTACTATAGAAAAGGCAATCCCTGGCGCACTTAAAATTTGCGACAGTAAAAAATTATTTTGTGTGAAATTTACTATAGAAAAGGCTATCCCTGGGATATTTAAAATTTGCGACAGTAGAAAATTATTTTTTGAATAATTTACTATAGAAAAGGCAATCCCTGGCGCAATTACAATTTGCGACAGTAAAAAATTATTTTTTGAAAAATTTACTGTAGAAAAGGCAATCCCTGGCGCAATTAAAATTTGCGACAGTAGAAAATTATTTTTTGAATAATTTACTATAGAAAAGGCAATCCCTGGCGTAATTAAAATTTGCGACAGTAAAAAATTATTTTTTGAATAATTTACTATAGAAAAGGCAATCCTTGGCGTATTTAAAATTTGCGACAGTAAGAAATTATTTTTTGAATAATTTACTATAGAAAAGGCAATCCCTGGCGTATTTAAAATTTGCGACAGTAAAAAATTATTTTTTGAATAATTTCCTATAGAAAAGGCAATCCCTGGCGTAATTAAAATTTGCGACAGTTGAAAATTATTTTTTGAATAATTTACTATAGAAAAGGCAATCCCTGGCGTAATTAAAATTTGCGACAGTTGAAAATTATTTTTTGAATAATTTACTATAGAAAAGGCAATCCCTGGCGTAATTAAAATTTGCGACAGTAAAAAATTATTTTTTGAATAATTTTCTATAGAAAAGGCAATCCCTGGCGCACTTAAAATTTGCGACAGTAAAAAATTATTTTTTGAATAATTTACTATAGAAAAGGCAATCCCTGGCGCAATTAAATTTTGCGACAGTTGAAAATTATTTTTTGAATAATTTACTATAGAAAAGGCAATCCCTGGCGCACTTAAAATTTGCGACAGTAAAAAATTATTTTTTGAATAATTTACTATAGAAAAGGCAATCCCTGGCGCAATTAAAATTTGCGACAGTAAAAAATTATTTTTTGCAAAATTTACTATAGAAAAGGAAATACCTGGCGTAATTAAAATTTGCGACAGTTGAAAATTATTTTTTGAATAATTTACTATAGAAAAGGCAATCCCTGGCGGATTTAAAATTTGCGACGGTTGAAAATTATTTTTTTGAATAATTTACTATAGAAAAGGCAATCAATGGAGTAATTAAAATTTGCGACAGTGTAAAATTATTTTTTGAATAATTTACTATAGAAATGGCAATCCCTGGCGTAATTAAAATTTTGCGACAGTAAAAAATTATTTTTTGAATAATTTACTATAGAAAAGGCAATCCATGGCGCATTTAAAACTTGCGATAGTAAAAAATTATTTTTTGGATAATTTACTATAGAAAAGGCAATCCCTGGCGGATTTGAAATTTGCGACAGTTGAAAATTATTTTTTGAATAATTTACTATAGAAAAGGCAATCCCTGGCGTAATTAAAATTTGCGACAGTTGAAAATTATTTTTTGAATAATTTACTATAGAAAAGGCAATCCCTGGCGCAATTAAAATTTGCGACAGCTGAAAATTATTTTTTGAATAATTTACTATAGAAAAGGCAATCCCTGGCGTAATTAAAATTTGCGACAGTGGAAAATTATTTCTTGAATAATTTACTATAGAAAAGGCAATCCCTGGCGTATTTAAAATTTGCGACAGTAAAAAATTAATTTGTGAAAAATTTACCTGGCGAAATTGAAATTTGCGAGGGTAAAAAATTATTTTTTGAATAATTTACTATAGAAAAGGCAATCCCTGGCGCACTTAAAATTTGCGACAGTAAAAAATTACTTTTTGAATAATTTACTATAGAAAAGGCAATCCCTGGCGCACTTAAAATTTGCGACAGTAAAAAATTATTTTTTGAATAATTTACTATAGAAAAGGCAATCCCTGGGATATTTAAAATTTGCGACAGTAGAAAATTATTTTTTGAATAATTTACTATAGAAAAGGCAATCCCTGGCGTATTTAAAATTTGCGACAGTAGAAAATTATTTTTTGAATAATTTACAATAGAAAAGGCAATCCCTGGCGTATTTAAAATTTGCGACAGTAAAAAATTAATTTTTGAAAAATTTACTGTAGAAAAGGCAATCCCTGGCGCAATTAATATTTGCGACAGTAGAAAATTATTTTTTGAAAAATTTACTGTAGAAAAGGCAATCCCTGGCGCAATTAAAATTTGCGACAGTAGAAAATTATTCTTTGAATAATTTACTATAGAAAAGGCAATCCCTGGCGCAATTAAAATTTGCGACAGTAAAAAATTATTTTTTGCAAAATTTACTATAGAAAAGCAATCCCTGGCGCACTTAAAATTTGCGACAGTAAAAAATTATTTTGTGTGAAATTTACTATAGAAAAGGCTATCCCTGGGATATTTAAAATTTGCGGCAGTAGAAAATTATTTTTTGAATAATTTACTATAGAAAAGGCAATCCCTGGCGCAATTACAATTTGCGACAGTAAAAAATTATTTTTTGAAAAATTTACTGTAGAAAAGGCAATCCCTGGCGCAATTAAAATTTGCGACAGTAGAAAATTATTTTTTGAATAATTTACTATAGAAAAGGCAATCCCTGGCGTAATTAAAATTTGCGACAGTAAAAAATTATTTTTTGAATAATTTACTATAGAAAAGGCAATCCTTGGCGTATTTAAAATTTGCGACAGTAAGAAATTATTTTTTGAATAATTTACTATAGAAAAGGCAATCCCTGGCGTATTTAAAATTTGCGACAGTAAAAAATTATTTTTTGAATAATTTCCTATAGAAAAGGCAATCCCTGGCGTAATTAAAATTTGCGACAGTTGAAAATTATTTTTTGAATAATTTACTATAGAAAAGGCAATCCCTGGCGTAATTAAAATTTGCGACAGTTGAAAATTATTTTTTGAATTATTTACTATAGAAAAGGCAATCCCTGGCGTAATTAAAATTTGCGACAGTAAAAAATTATTTTTTGAATAATTTTCTATAGAAAAGGCAATCCCTGGCGTAATTAAAATTTGCGACAGTTGAAAATTATTTTTTGAATAATTTACTATAGAAAAGGCAATCCCTGGTGTATTTAAAATTTGCGACAGTATAAAATTATTTTTTGAATAATTTACTATAGAAAAGGCAATCCCTGGCGTAATTAAAATTTGCGACAGTTGAAAATTATTTTTTGAATAATCTACTATAGAAAAGGCAATCCCTGGCGCAATTAAAATTTGCGACAGTTGAAAATTATTTTTTGAATAATTTACTATAGAAAAGGCAATCCCTGGCGCACTTAAAATTTGCGACAGTAAAAAATTATTTTTTGAATAATTTACTATAGAAAAGGCAATCCCTGGCGCAATTAAATTTTGCGACAGTTGAAAATTATTTTTTGAATAATTTACTATAGAAAAGGCAATCCCTGGCGCACTTAAAATTTGCGACAGTAAAAAATTATTTTTTGAATAATTTACTATAGAAAAGGCAATCCCTGGCGCAATTAAAATTTGCGACAGTTGAAAATTATTTTTTGAATAATTTACTATAGAAAAGGCAATCCCTGGCGTAATTAAAATTTGCGACAGTAGAAAATTATTTTTTGAATAATTTACTATAGAAAAGGCAATCCCTGGCGTATTTAAAATTTGCGACAGTTGAAAATTATTTTTTGAATAATTTACTATAGAAAAGGCAATTCCTGGCGTAATTAAAATTTGCGACAGTATAAAATTATTTTTTGAATAATTTACTATAGAAAAGGCAATCCCTGGCGTAATTAAAATTTGCGACAGTTGAAAATTATTTTTTGAATAATTTACTATAGAAAAGGCAATCCCTAGGATATTTAAAATTTGCGACAGTAAAAGATTAATATTTTGAAAAATTTACTCTAGAAAAGGCAATCCCTGGCGGATTTGAAATTTGCGACAGTTGAAAATTGGCGCAATTAAAATTTGCTTAGTAAAAAATTATTTTTTGAATAATTTACTATAGAAAAGGCAATCCCTGGCGTAATTAAAATTTGCGAGAGTAAAAAATTATATTTTGAATAATTTACTATAGAAATGGCAATCCCTGGCGCAATTAAAATTTGCGACAGTTGAAAATTATTTTTTGAATAATTTACTATAGAAAAGGCAATCCCTGGCGCACTTAAAATTTGGGACAGTAAAAAATTATTTTTTGAATAATTTACTATAGAAAAGGCAATCCCTGGCGTAATTAAAATTTGCGACAGTTGAAAATTATTTTTTGAATAATTTACTATAGAAAAGGCAATCCCTGGCGTAATTAAAATTTGCGACAATATAAAATTATTTTTTCAATAATTTACTATAGAAAAGGCAATCCCTGGCGTAATTAAAATTTGCGACAGTTGAAAATTATTTTTTGAATAATTTACTATAGAAAAGGCAATCCCTGGCGTATTTAAAATTTGCGACAGTAAAAAATTAATTTGTGAAAAATTTACCTGGCGAAATTGAAATTTGCGAGAGTAAAAAATTATTTTTTGAATAATTTACTATAGAAAAGGCAATCCCTGGCGCACTTAAAATTTGCGACAGTAAAAAATTATTTTTTGAATAATTTACTATAGAAAAGGCAATCCCTGGCGCACTTAAAATTTGCGACAGTAAAAAATTATTTTTTGAATAATTTACTATAGAAAAGGCAATCCCTGGGATATTTAAAATTTGCGACAGTAGAAAATTATTTTTTGAATAATTTACTATAGAAAAGGCAATCCCTGGCGTATTTAAAATTTGCGACAGTAGAAAATTATTTTTTGAATAATTTACTATAGAAAAGGCAATCCCTGGCGTATTTAAAATTTGCGACAGTAAAAAATTAATTTTTGAAAAATTTACTGTAGAAAAGGCAATCCCTGGCGCAATTAAAATTTGCGACAGTAGAAAATTATTTTTTGAAAAGTTTACTGTAGAAAAGGCAATCCCTGGCGCAATTAAAATTTGCGACAGTTGAAAATTATTTTTTGAATAATTTACTATAGAAAAGGCAATCCCTGGCGCAATTAAAATTTGCGACAGTAAAAAATTATTTTTTGCAAAATTTACTATAGAAAATCAATCCCTGGCGCACTTAAAATTTGCGACAGTAAAAAATTATTTTGTGTGAAATTTACTATAGAAAAGGCAATCCCTGGGATATTTAAAATTTGCGACAGTAGAAAATTATTTTTTGAATAATTTACTATAGAAAAGGCAATCCCTGGCGCAATTACAATTTGCGACAGTAAAAAATTATTTTTTGAAAAATTTACTGTAGAAAAGGCAATCCCTGGCGCAATTATAATTTGCGACAGTAGAAAATTATTTTTTGAATAATTTACTATAGAAAAGGCAATCCCTGGCGTAATTAAAATTTGCGACAGTAAAAAATTATTTTTTGAATAATTTGCTATAGAAAAGGCAATCCCTGGCGTATTTAAAATTTGCGACAGTAAGAAATTATTTTTTGAATAATTTACTATAGAAAAGGCAATCCCTGGCGTATTTAAAATTTGCGACAGTAAAAAATTATTTTTTGCAAAAGTTACTATAGAAAAGGCAATCCCTGGCGTAATTAAAATTTGCGACAGTATAAAATTATTTTTTGAATAATTTACTATAGAAAAGGCAATCCCTGGCGTAATTAAAATTTGCGACAGTAAAAAAATATTTTTTGAATAATTTCCTATAGAAAAGGCAATCCCTGGCGTAATTAAAATTTGCGACAGTTGAAAATTATTTTTTGAATAATTTACTATAGAAAAGGCAATCCCTGGCGTAATTAAAATTTGCGACAGTTGAAAATTATTTTTTGAATAATTTACTATAGAAAAGGCAATCCCTGGCGGATTTAAAATTTGCGACAGTTGAAAATTATTTTTTTGAATAATTTACTATAGAAAAGGCAATCAATGGAGTAATTAAAATTTGCGACAGTATAAAATTATTTTTTGAATAATTTACTATAGAAAAGGCAATCCCTGGCGTAATTAAAATTTTGCGACAGTAAAAAATTATTTTTTGAATAATTTACTATAGAAAAGGCAATCCCTGGCGCATTTAAAACTTGCGATAGTAAAAAATTATTTTTTGAATAATTTACTATAGAAAAGGCAATCCCTGGCGGATTTGAAAATTGCGACAGTTGAAAATTATTTTTTGAATAATTTACTATAGAAAAGGCAATCCCTGGCGTAATTAAAATTTGCGACAGTTGAAAATTATTTTTTGAATAATTTACTATAGAAAAGGCAATCCCTGGCGCAATTAAAATTTGCGACAGTTGAAAATTATTTTTTGAATAATTTACTATAGAAATGGCAATCCCTGGCGCAATTAAAATTTGCGACAGTTGAAAATTATTTTTTGAATAATTTACTATAGAAAAGGCAATCCCTGGCGCACTTAAAATTTGCGACCGTAAAAAATTATTTTTTGAATAATTTACTATAGAAAAGGCAATCTCTGGCGTAATTAAAATTTGCGACAGTTGTAAATTATTTTTTGAATAATTTACTATAGAAAAGGCAATCCCTGGCGCAATTAAAATTTGCGACAGTTGAAAATTATTTTTTGAATAATTTACTATAGAAAAGGCAATCCCTGGGATATTTAAAATTTGCGACAGTAAAAAATTAATATTTTGAAAAATTTACTGTAGAAAAGGCAATCCCTGGCGCAATTAAAACTTGCGATAGTAAAAAATTATTTTTTGAATAATTTACTATAGAAAAGGCAATCCCTGGCGGATTTGAAATTTGCGACAGTTGAAAATTATTTTTTTGCAAAATTTACTATAGAAAAGGCAATCCCTGGCGCAATTAAAACTTGCGATAGTAAAAAATTATTTTTTGAATAATCTACTTTAGAAAAGGCAATCCCTGGCGTAATTAAAATTTGCGACAGTAAAAAATTATTTTTTGAATAATTTACTATAGAAAAGGCAATCCCTGGCGTAATTAAAATTTGCGACAGTAAAAAATTATTTTTTTGAATAATTTACTATAGAAAAGGCAATCCCTGGCGTAATTAAAATTTGCGACAGTATAAAATTATTTTTTGAATAATTTACTATAGAAAAGGCAATCCCTGGCGCACTTAAAATTTGCGACAGTAAAAAATTATTTTTTGAATAATTTACTATAGAAAAGGCAATCCCTGGCGTAATTAAAATTTGCGACAGTAAAAAATTATTTTTTGAATAATTTACTATAGAAAAGGCAATCTGTGGCGTAATTAAAATTTGCGACAGTAAAAAACTAATTTTTGAAATATTTACTATAGAAAAGGCAATCCCCGGCGTAATTAATATTTGCGACAGTAGGAAATTATTTTTTGAATAATTTACTATAGAAAAGGCAATCCCTGGTGTAATTAAAATTTGCGACAGTAGAAAATTATTTTTTGAATAATTTACTATAGAAAAGGCAATCCCTGGCGTAATTAAAATTTGCGACAGTAGAAAATTATTTTTTGAATAATTTACTATAGAAAAGGCAATCCCTGGGATATTTAAAATTTGCGACAGTGGAAAATTATTTTTTGAATAATTTACTATAGAAAAGGCAATCCCCGGCGTAATTAATATTTGCGACAGTAGGAAATTATTTTTTGAATAATTTACTATAGAAAAGGCAATCCCTGGTGTAATTAAAATTTGCGACAGTAGAAAATTATTTTTTGAATAATTTACTATAGAAAAGGCAATCCCTGGCGTAATTAAAATTTGCGACAGTATAAAATTATTTTTTGAATAATTTACTATAGAAAAGGCAATCCCTGGCGCACTTAAAATTTGTGACAGTAGAAAATTATTTTTTGAATAATTTACTATAGAAAAGGCAATCCCTGCCGCAATTAAAATTTGCGACAGTAGAAAATTATTTTTTGAATAATTTACTATAGAAAAGGCAATCCCTGGCGCAATTAAAACTTGCGATAGTAAAAAATTATTTTTTGAATAATTTACTATAGAAAAGGCAATCCCTGGCGCAATTAAAACTTGCGATAGTAAAAAATTATTTTTTGAATAATTTACTATAGAAAAGGCAATCCCTGGCGGATTTGAAATTTGCGACAGTTGAAAATTATTTTTGAATAATTTACTATAGAAAAGGCAATCCTGGCGCACTTAAAATTTGCGACAGTAGAAAATTATTTTTTGAATAATTTACTATAGAAAAGGCAATCCCTGGCGCAATTAAAATTTGCGACAGTAGAAAATTATTTTTTGAATAATTTACTATAGAAAAGGCAATCCCTGGCGCTATTAAAACTTGCGCAGGTAAAAAATTATTTTTTGAATAATTTACTATAGAAAAGGCAATCCCTGTCGCAATTAAAATTTGCGACAGTTGAAAATTATTTTTTGAATAATTTACTATAGAAAAGGCAATCCCTGGCGCACTTAAAATTTGCGACAGTAAAAAATTATTTTTTGAATAATTTACTATAGAAAAGGCAATCCCTGGCGTAATTAAAATTTGCGACAGTTGAAAATTATTTTTTGAATAATTTACTATAGAAAAGGCAATCCCTGGCGCAATTAAAATTTGCGACAGTTGGAAATTATTTTTTGAATAATTTACTATAGAAAAGGCAATCCCTGGGATATTTAAAATTTGCGACAGTAAAAAATTAATATTTTGAAAAATTTACTGTAGAAAAGGCAATCTCTGGCGCAATTAAAACTTGCGATAGTAAAAAATTATTTTTTGAATAATTTACTATAGAAAAGGAAATCCCTGGCGGATTTGAAATTTGCGACAGTTGAAAATTATTTTTTTGCAAAATTTACTATAGAAAAGGCAATCCCTGGCGCAATTAAAACTTGCGATAATAAAAAATTATTTTTTGAATAATTTACTATAGAAAAGGCAATCCCTGGCGTAATTAAAATTTGCGACAGTAGAAAATTATTTTTTGAATAATTTACTATAGAAAAGGCAATCCCTGGCGTAATTAAAATTTGCGACAGTATAAAATTAGTTTTTGAATAATTTACTATAGAAAAGGCAATCCCTGGCGTAATTTAAATTTGCGACAGTAGAAAATTATTTTTTGAATAATTTACTATAGAAAAGGCAATCCCTGGCGGATTTGAAATTTGCGACAGTTGAAAATTATTTTTTGAATAATTTACTATAGAAAAGGCAATCCCTGGCGTAATTAAAATTTGCGACAGTAAAAAAATTATTTTTTGAATAATTTACTATAGAAAAGGCAATCCCTGGCGTAATTAAAATTTGCGACAGTATAAAATTATTTTTTGAATAATTTACTATAGAAAAGGCAATCCCTGGCGTATTTAAAATTTGCAACAGTATAAAATTATTTTTTGAATAATTTACTATAGAAAAGGCAATCCCTGGCGTAATTAAAATTTGCGACAGTAGAAAATTATTTTTTGAATAATTTACTATAGAAAAGGCAATACCTGGCGCAATTAAAACTTGCGATAGTAAAAAAATATTTTTTGAATAATTTACTATAGAAAAGGCAATCCCTGGCGGATTTGAAATTTGCGACAGTTGAAAATTATTTTTTGAATAATTTACTATAGAAAAGGCAATCCCTGGCGTAATTTAAATTTGCGACAGTAGAAAATTATTTTTTGAATAATTTACTATAGAAAAGGCAATCCCTGGCGGATTTGAAATTTGCGACAGTTGAAAATTATTTTTTGAATAATTTACTATAGAAAAGGCAATCCCTGGCGTAATTAAAATTTGCGACAGTAAAAAATTATTTTTTGAATAATTTACTATAGAAAAGGCAATCCCTGGCGTAATTAAAATTTGCGACAGTATAAAATTATTTTTTGAATAATTTACTATAGAAAAGGCAATCCCTGGCGTATTTAAAATTTGCAACAGTATAAAATTATTTTTTGAATAATTTACTATAGAAAAGGCAATCCCTGGCGTAATTAAAATTTGCGACAGTAGAAAATTATTTTTTGAATAATTTACTATAGAAAAGGCAATACCTGGCGCAATTAAAACTTGCGATAGTAAAAAAATATTTTTTGAATAATTTACTATAGAAAAGGCAATCCCTGGCGGATTTGAAATTTGCGACAGTTGAAAATTATTTTTTGAATAATTTACTATAGAAAAGGCAATCCCTGGCGTAATTAAAATTTGCGACAGTAAAAAATTATTTTTTGAATAATTTACTATAGAAAAGGCAATTCCTGGTGCAATTAAAATTTGCGACAGTTGAAAATTATTTTTTGAATAATTTACTATAGAAAAGGCAATCCCTGGCGCACTTAAAATTTGTGACAGTAAAAAATTAGTTTTTGAATAATTTACTATAGAAAAGGCAATCCCTGGCGCAATTAAAATTTGCGACAGTTGAAAATTATTTTTTGAATAATTTACTATAGAAAAGGCAATCCCTGGCGTAATTAAAATTTACGACATATAAAATTATTTTTTGAATAATTTACTATAGAAAAGGCAATCCCTGGCGTAATTAAAATTTGCGACAGTTGAAAATTATTTTTTGAATAATTTACTATAGAAAAGGCAATCCCTGGGATATTTAAAATTTGCGACAGTAAAAAATTATTTTTTGAATAATTTACTATAGAAAAGGCAATCCTTGGCGTAATTAAAATTTGCGACAGTATAAAATTATTTTTTGAATAATTTACTATAGAAAAGGCAATCCCTGGCGCACTAAAAATTTGCGACAGTAAAAAATTATTTTTTGAATAATTTACTATAGAAAAGGCAATCCCTGGCGTAATTAAAATTTGCGACTGTTGAAAATTATTTTTTGAATGATTTACTATAGAAAAGGCAATCCCTGGCTTAATTAAAATTTGCGACAGTAGAAAATTATTTTTTGAATAGTTTACTATAGAAAAGGCAATCCCTGGCGGATTTGAAATTTGCGACAGTAAAAAATTATTTTTTGAATAATTTACTATAGAAAAGGCAATCCCTGGCGTAATTAAAATTTACGACATATAAAATTATTTTTTGAATAATTTACTATAGAAAAGGCAATCTCTGGCGTATTTAAAATTTGCGACAGTTGAAATTATTTTTTGAATAATTTACTATAGAAAAGGCAATCCCTGGCGCAATTAAAATTTGCGACAATAGAAAATTATTTTTTGAATAATTTACTATAGAAAAGGCAATCCCTGGCCGATTTGAAATTTGCGACAGTAAAAAATTATATTTTGAATAATTTACTATAGAAAAGGCAATCCCTGGCGCACTAAAAATTTGCGACAGTAAAAAATTATTTTTTGAATAATTTACTATAGAAAAGGCAATCCCTGGCGTAATTAAAATTTGCGACAGTTGAAAATTATTTTTTGAATAATTTACTATAGAAAAGGCAATCCCTGGCGTAATTAAAATTTGCGACAGTAGAAAATTATTTTTTGAATAGTTTACTATAGAAAAGGCAATCCCTGGCGGATTTGAAATTTGCGACAGTAAAAAATTATTTTTTGAATAATTTACTATAGAAAAGGCAATCCCTGGCGCAATTAAAATTTGCGACAGTTGAAAATTATTTTTTGAATAATTTACTATAGAAAAGGCAATCCCTGGCGTAATTAAAATTTGCGACAGTATAAAATTATTTTTTGAATAATTTACTATAGAAAAGGCAATCCCTGGCGGATTTGAAATTTGCGACAGTAAAAAATTATTTTTTGAATAATTTACTATAGAAAAGGCAATCCCTGGCGCAATTAAAATTTGCGGACAGTTGATAATTATTTTTTGCAAAATTTACTATAGAAAAGGCAATCCCTGGCGCACTTAAAATTTGCGACATTAAAAAATTATTTTTTGAATAATTTACTATAGAAAAGGCAATCCCTGGCGCAATTAAAATTTGCGACAGTTGAAAATTATTTTTTGAATAATTTACTATAGAAAAGGCAATCCCTGGCGTAATTAAAATTTGCGACAGTTGAAAATTATTTTTTGAATAATTTACTATAGAAAAGGCAATCCCTGGCGTAATTAAAATTTGCGACAGTATAAAATTATTTTTTGAATAATTTACTATAGAAAAGGCAATCCCTGGCGGATTTGAAATTTGCGACAGTAAAAAATTATTTTTTGAATAATTTACTATAGAAAAGGCAATCCCTGGCGCAATTAAAATTTGCGACAGTTGAAAATTATTTTTTGAATAATTTACTATAGAAAAGGCAATCCCTGGCGCACTTAAAATTTGCGACAGTAAAAAATTATTTTTTGAATAATTAACTATAGAAAAGGCAATCCCTGGCGTAATTAAAATTTGCGACAGTTGAAAATTATTTTTTGAATAATTTACTATAGAAAAGGCAATCCCTGACGCAATTAAAATTTGCGACAGTTGAAAATTATTTTTTGAATAATTTACTATAGAAAAACAATCCCTGGCGTAATTAAAATTTGCGAAAGTTGAAAATTATTTTTTGAATAATTTACTATAGAAAAGGCAATCCCTGGCGCAATTAAAATTTGCGACAGTTGAAAATTATTTTTTGAATAATTTACTATAGAAAAGGCAATCCCTGGCGTAATTAAAATTTGCGACAGTTGAAAATTATTTTTTGAATAATTTACTATAGAAAAGGCAATCCCTGGGATATTTAAAATTTGCGACAGTAAAAAATTATTTTTTGAATAATTTACTATAGAAAAGGCAATCCCTGGCGTAATTAAAATTTGCGACAGTATAAAATTATTTTTTGAATAATTTACTATAGAAAAGGCAATCCCTGGCGCACTAAAAATTTGCGACAGTAAAAAAATTATTTTTTGAATAATTTACTATAGAAAAGGCAATCCCTGGCGTAATTAAAATTTGCGACAGTATAAAATTATTTTTTGAATAATTTACTATAGAAAAGGCAATCCCTGGCGTAATTAAAATTTGCGACAGTTGAAAATTATTTTTTGAATAATTTACTATAGAAAAGGCAATCCCTGGGATATTTAAAATTTGCGACAGTAAAAAATTATTTTTTGAATAATTTACTATAGAAAAGGCAATCCCTGGCGTAATTAAAATTTGCGACAGTATAAAATTATTTTTTGAATAATTTACTATAGAAAAGGCAATCCCTGGCGCACTAAAAATTTGCGACAGTAAAAAATTAGTTTTTGAATAATTTACTATAGAAAAGGCAATCCCTCAGTAAAAAATTATTTTTTGAATAATTTACTATAGAAAAGGCAATCCCTGGCGTAATTAAAATTTGCGACAGTTGAAAATTATTTTTTGAATAATTTACTATAGAAAAGGTAATCCCTGGCGTAATTAAAATTTGTGACAGTAGAAAATTATTTTTTGAATAGTTTACTATAGAAAAGGCAATCCCTGGCGGATTTGAAATTTGCGACAGTATAAAATTATTTTTTGAATAATTTACTATAGAAAAGGCAATCCCTGGCGCACTAAAAATTTGCGACAGTAAAAAATTATTTTTTGAATAATTTACTATAGAAAAGGCAATCCCTGGCGTAATTAAAATTTGCGACAGTTGAAAATTATTTTTTGAATAATTTACTATAGAAAAGGTAATCCCTGGCGTAATTAAAATTTGTGACAGTAGAAAATTATTTTTTGAATAGTTTACTATAGAAAAGGCAATCCCTGGCGGATTTGAAATTTGCGACAGTAAAAAATTATTTTTTGAATATTTACTATAGAAAGGGCAATCCCTGGCGCAATTAAAATTTGCGACAGTTGAAAATTATTTTTTGAATAATTTACTATAGAAAAGGCAATCCCTGGCGTAATTAAAATTTACGACATATAAAATTATTTTTTGAATAATTTACTATAGAAAAGGCAATCTCTGCGTATTTAAAATTTGCGACAGTTGAAAATTATTTTTTGAATAATTTACTATAGAAAAGGCAATCCCTGGCGCAATTAAAATTTGCGACAATAGAAAATTATTTTTTGAATAATTTACTATAGAAAAGGCAATCCCTGGCCGATTTGAAATTTGCGACAGTAAAAAATTATTTTTTGAATAATTTACTATAGAAAAGGCAATCCCTGGCGCACTAAGAATTTGCGACAGTAAAAAATTATTTTTTGAATAATTTACTATAGAAAAGGCAATCCCTGGCGTAATTAAAATTTGCGACAGTTGAAAATTATTTTTTGAATAATTTACTATAGAAAAGGCAATCCCTGGTGTAATTAAAATTTGCGACAGTAGAAAATTATTTTTTGAATAGTTTACTATAGAAAAGGCAATCCCTGGCGGATTTGAAATTTGCGACAGTAAAAAATTATTTTTTGAATAATTTACTATAGAAAAGGCAATCCCTGGCGCAATTAAAATTTGCGACAGTTGAAAATTATTTTTGAATAATTTACTATAGAAAAGGCAATCCCTGGCATAATTAAAATTTGCGACAGTATAAAATTATTTTTTGAATAATTTACTATAGAAAAGGCAATCCCTGGCGGATTTGAAATTTGCGACAGTAAAAAATTATTTTTTGAATAATTTACTATAGAAAAGGCAATCCCTGGCGTAATTAAAATTTGCGATAGTATAAAATTATTTTTTGAATAATTTACTATAGAAAAGGCAATCCCTGGCGCACTAAAAATTTGCGACAGTAAAAAAATTATTTTTTGAATAATTTACTATAGAAAGGCAATCCCTGGCGTAATTAAAATTTGCGACAGTTGAAAATTATTTTTTGAATAATTTACTATAGAAAAGGCAATCCCTGGGATATTTAAAATTTGCGACCAGTAAAAAATTATTTTTTGAATAATTTACTATAGAAAAGGCAATCCCTGGCGTAATTAAAATTTGCGACAGTATAAAATTATTTTTTGAATTATTTACTATAGAAAGGCAATCCCTGGCGCACTAAAAATTTGCGACAGTAAAAAATTAGTTTTTGAATAATTTACTATAGAAAAGGCAATCCTGGCGCAATTAAAATTTGCGACAGTTGAAAATTATTTTTTTAATAATTTACTATAGAAAAGGCAATCCCTGGCGTAATTAAAATTTGCGACAGTTGAAAATTATTTTTTGAATAATTTACTATAGAAAAGGCAATCCCTGGGATATTTAAAATTTGCAACAGTAAAAAATTATTTTTTGAATAATTTACTATAGAAAAGGCAATCCCTGGCGTAATTAAATTTGCGACAGTATAAAATTATTTTTTGAATAATTTACTATAGAAAAGGCAATCCCTGGTGCACTAAAAATTTGCGACAGTAAAAAATTATTTTTTCAATAATTTACTATAGAAAAGGCAATCCCTGGCGTAATTAAAATTTGCGACAGTTGAAAATTATTTTTTGAATAATTTACTATAGAAAAGGTAATCCCTGGCGTAATTAAAATTTGTGACAGTAGAAAATTATTTTTTGAATAGTTTACTATAGAAAAGGCAATCCCTGGCGGATTTGAAATTTGCGACAGTAAAAAATTATTTTTTGAATAATTTACTATAGAAAAGGCAATCCTGGCGCAATTAAAATTTGCGACAGTTGAAAATTATTTTTTGAATAATTTACTATAGAAAAGGCAATCCCTGGCGTAATTAAAATTTACGACATATAAAATTATTTTTTGAATAATTTACTATAGAAAAGGCAATCTCTGGCGTATTTAAAATTTGCGACAGTTGAAAATTATTTTTTGAATAATTTACTATAGCAAAGGCAATCCCTGGCGCAATTAAAATTTGCGACAATAGAAAATTATTTTTTGAATAATTTACTATAGAAAAGGCAATCCCTGGCCGATTTGAAATTTGCGACAGTAAAAAATTATTTTTTGAATAATTTACTATAGAAAAGGCAATCCCTGGCGCACTAAGAATTTGCGACAGTAAAAAATTATTTTTTGAATAATTTACTATAGAAAAGGCAATCCCTGGCGTAATTAAAATTTGCGACAGTTGAAAATTATTTTTTGAATAATTTACTATAGAAAAGGCAATCCCTGGCGTAATTAAAATTTGCGACAGTAGAAAATTATTTTTTGAATAGTTTACTATAGAAAAGGCAATCCCTGGCGGATTTGAAATTTGCGACAGTAAAAAATTATTTTTTGAATAATTTACTATCGAAAAGGCAATCCCTGGCGCAATTAAAATTTGCGACAGTTGAAAAATTATTTTTTGAATAATTTACTATAGAAAAGGCAATCCCTGGCGTAATTAAATTTGCGACAGTATAAAATTATTTTTTGAATAATTTACTATAGAAAACGCAATCCCTGGCGGATTTTGAAATTTGCGACAGTAAAAAATTATTTTTTGAATAATTTACTATAGAAAAGGCAATCCCTGCGTAATTAAAATTTGCGATAGTATAAAAATTATTTTTTGAATAATTTACTATAGAAAAGGCAATCCCTGGCGCACTAAAAAATTTGCGACAGTAAAAATTATTTTTTGAATAATTTACTATAGAAAAGGCAATCCCTGGCGTAATTAAAATTTGCGACAGTTGAAAATTATTTTTTGAATAATTTACTATAGAAAAGGCAATCCCTGGCGTAATTAAAATTTGCGACAGTAGAAAATTATTTTTGAATAGTTTACTATAGAAAAGGCAATCCCTGGCGGATTTGAACTTTGCGACAGAAAAAAATTATTTTTTGAATAATTTACTATAGAAAAGGCAATCCCTGGCGCACTAAAAATTTGCGACAGTAAAAAATTATTTTTTGAATAATTTACTATAGAAAAGGCAATCCTGGCGTAATAAAATTTGCGACAGTTGAAAATTATTTTTGAATAATTTACTATAGAAAAGGCAATCCCTGGCGTAATTAAAATTTGCGACAGTAGAAAATTATTTTTTGAATAGTTTACTATAGAAAAGGCAATCCCTGGCGGATTTGAAATTTGCGACAGTAAAAAATTATTTTTTGAATAATTTACTATAGAAAAGGCAATCCCTGGCGTAATTAAAATTTGCGACAGTAAAAATTATTTTTTGAATAATTTACTATAGAAAAGGCAATTCCTGGTGCAATTAAAATTGCGACAGTTGAAAATTATTTTTTGAATAATTTACTATAGAAAAGGCAATCCCTGGCGCACTTAAAATTTGTGACAGTAAAAAATTAGTTTTTGAATAATTTACTATAGAAAAGGCAATCCCTGGCGCAATTAAAATTTGCGACAGTTGAAAATTATTTTTTGAATAATTTACTATAGAAAAGGCAATCCCTGGCGTAATTAAAATTTGCGAAAGTTGAAAATTATTTTTTGAATAATTTACTATAGAAAAGGCAATCCCTGGCGCAATTAAAATTTGCGACAGTTGAAAATTATTTTTTGAATAATTTACTATAGAAAAGGCAATCCCTGGCGCACTTAAAATTTGCGACAGTAAAAAAATTATTTTTTGAATAATTTACTATAGAAAAGGCAATCCCTGGCGTAATAAAAATTTGCGACAGTTGAAAATTATTTTTTGAATAATTTACTATAGAAAAGGCAATCCCTGGCGCAATTAAAATTTGCGACAGTTGAAAATTTTTTTTTGAATAATTTACTATAGAAAAGGCAATCCCTGGCGTAATTAAAATTTGCGAAAGTTGAAAATTATTTTTTGAATAATTTACTATAGAAAAGGCAATCCCTGGCGCAATTAAAATTTGCGACAGTTGAAATTATTTTTTGAATAATTTACTATAGAAAAGGCAATCCCTGGCGTAATTAAAATTTGCGACAGTTGAAAATTATTTTTTGAATAATTTACTATAGAAAAGGCAATCCCTGGGATTTTTAAAATTTGCGACAGTAAAAAATTATTTTTTGAATAATTTACTATAGAAAAGGCAATCCCTGGCGTAATTAAAATTTGCGGACAGTATAAAATTACTTTTTGAATAATTTACTATAGAAAAGGCAATCCCTGGCGCACTAAAAAATTTGCGACAGTAAAAAAATTATTTTTTGAATAATTTACTATAGAAAAGGCAATCCCTGGCGTAATTAAATTTTGCGACAGTTGAAAATTATTTTTTGAATAATTTACTATAGAAAAGGCAATCCCTGGCGTAATTAAAATTTGCGACAGTTGAAAATTATTTTTTGAATAATTTACTATAGAAAAGGCAATCCCTGGCGCACTAAAAATTTGCGACAGTAAAAAATTAGTTTTTGAATAATTTACTATAGAAAAGGCAATCCCTGGCGCAATTAAAATTTGCGACAGTTGAAAATTATTTTTTGAATAATTTACTATAGAAAAGGCAATCCCTGGCGTAATTAAAATTTACGACATATAAAATTATTTTTGAATAATTTACTATAGAAAAGGCAATCCCTGGCGTAATTAAAATTTGCGACAGTTGAAAATTATTTTTTGAATAATTTACTATAGAAAAGGCAATCCCTGGGATTTTTAAAATTTGCAACAGTAAAAAATTATTTTTTGAATAATTTACTATAGAAAAGGCAATCCCTGGCGCACTAAAAATTTGCGACAGTAAAAAAATTATTTTTTGAATAATTTACTATAGAAAAGGCAATCCCTGGCGTAATTTAAATTTGCGACAGTTGAAAATTATTTTTTGAATAATTTACTATAGAAAAGGCAATCCCTGGCGTAATTAAAATTTGCGACAGTAGAAAATTATTTTTTGAATAGTTTACTATAGAAAAGGCAATCCCTGGCGGATTTGAAATTTGCGACAGTAAAAATTATTTTTGAATAATTTACTATAGAAAAGGCAATCCCTGGCGTAATTAAAATTTGCGACAGTAAAAAATTATTTTTTGAATAATTTACTATAGAAAAGGCAATCCTTGGCGTAATTAAAATTTGCGAGAGTTGAAAATTATTTTTTGAATAATTTACTATAGAAAAGGCAATTCCTGTTGCAATTAAAATTTGCGACAGTTGAAAATTATTTTTTGAATAATTTACTATAGAAAAGGCAATCCCTGGCGCACTTAAAATTTGTGACAGTAAAAAATTAGTTTTTGAATAATTTACTATAGAAAAGGCAATCCCTGGCGCAATTAAAATTTGCGGCAGTTGAAAATTATTTTTTGAATAATTTACTATAGAAAAGGCAATCCCTGGCGTAATTAAAATTTGCGAAAGTTGAAAATTATTTTTTGAATAATTTACTATAGAAAAGGCAATCCCTGGCGCAATTAAAATTTGCGACAGTTGAAAATTATTTTTTGAATAATTTACTATAGAAAAGGCAATCCCTGGCGCACTTAAAATTTGCGACAGTAAAAAATTATTTTTTGAATAATTTACTATAGAAAAGGCAATCCCTGGCGTAATTAAAATTTGCGACAGTTGAAAATTATTTTTTGAATAATTTACTATAGAAAAGGCAATCCCTGGCGCAATTAAAATTTGCGACAGTTGAAAATTATTTTTTGAATAATTTACTATAGAAAAGGCAATCCCTGGCGTAATTAAAATTTGCGAAAGTTGAAAATTATTTTTTGAATAATTTACTATAGAAAAGGCAATCCCTGGCGCAATTAAAATTTGCGACAGTTGAAAATTATTTTTTGAATAATTTACTATAGAAAAGGCAATCCCTGGCGTAATTAAAATTTGCGACAGTTGAAAATTATTTTTTGAATAATTTACTATAGAAAAGGCAATCCCTGGGATATTTAAAATTTGCGACAGTAAAAAATTATTTTTTGAATAATTTACTATAGAAAAGGCAATCCCTGGCGTAATTAAAATTTGCGACAGTATAAAATTATTTTTTGAATAATTTACTATAGAAAAGGCAATCCCTGGCGTAATTAAAATTTGCGACAGTAGAAAATTATTTTTTGAATAGTTTACTATAGAAAAGGCAATCCCTGGCGGATTTGAAATTTGCGACAGTAAAAAATTATTTTTTGAATAATTTACTATAGAAAAGGCAATCCCTGGCGCAATTAAAATTTGCGACAGTTGAAAATTATTTTTTGAATAATTTACTATAGAAAAGGCAATCCCTGGCGTAATTAAAATTTGCGACAGTATAAAATTATTTTTTGAATAATTTACTATAGAAAAAGCAATGCCTGGCGGATTTGAAATTTGCGACAGTAAAAAATTATTTTTTGAATAATTTACTATAGAAAAGGCAATCCCTGGCGTAATTAAAATTTGCGACAGTATAAAATTATTTTTTGAATAATTTACTATAGAAAAGGCAATCCCTGGCGCACTAAAAATTTGCGACAGTAAAAAATTATTTTTTGAATAATTTACTATAGAAAAGGCAATCCCTAGAAAAGGCAATCCCTGGCGTAATTAAAATTTGCGACAGTAAAAAATTAGTTTTTGAATAATTTACTATAGAAAAGGCAATCCCTGGCGCAATTAAAATTTGCGACAGTTGAAAATTATTTTTTGAATAATTTACTATAGAAAAGGCAATCCCTGGCGTAATTAAAATTTACGACATATAAAATTATTTTTTGAATAATTTACTATAGAAAAGGCAATCCCTGGCGTAATTAAAATTTGCGACAGTAGAAAATTATTTTTTGAATAGTTTACTATAGAAAAGGCAATCCCTGGCGGATTTGAAATTTGCGACAGTAAAAAATTATTTTTTGAATAATTTACTATAGAAAAGGCAATCCCTGGCGCAATTAAAATTTGCGACAGTTGAAAATTATTTTTTGAATAATTTACTATAGAAAAGGCAATCCCTGGCGTAATTAAAATTTGCGACAGTATAAAATTATTTTTTGAATAATTTGCTATAGAAAAAGCAATCCCTGGCGGATTTGAAATTTGCGACAGTAAAAAATTATTTTTTGAATAATTTACTATAGAAAAGGCAATCCCTGGCGTAATTAAAATTTGCGACAGTATAAAATTATTTTTTGAATAATTTACTATAGAAAAGGCAATCCCTGGCGCACTAAAAATTTGCGACAGTAAAAAATTATTTTTTGAATAATTTACTATAGAAAAGGCAATCCCTGGCGTAATTAAAATTTGCGACAGTAAAAAATTAGTTTTTGAATAATTTACTATAGAAAAGGCAATCCCTGGCGCAATTAAAATTTGCGACAGTTGAAAATTATTTTTTGAATAATTTACTATAGAAAAGGCAATCCCTGGCGTAATTAAAATTTACGACATATAAAATTATTTTTTGAATAATTTACTATAGAAAAGGCAATCCCTGGCGTAATTAAAATTTGCGACAGTTGAAAATTATTTTTTGAATAATTTACTATAGAAAAGGCAATCCCTGGGATATTTGAAATTTGCGACAGTAAAAAATTATTTTTTGAATAATTTACTATAGAAAAGGCAATCCCTGGCGCACTAAAAATTTGCGACAGAAAAAAATTATTTTTTGAATAATTTACTATAGAAAAGGCAATCCCTGGCGTAGTTAAAATTTGCGACAGTTGAAAATTATTTTTTGAATAATTTACTATAGAAAAGGCAATCCCTGGCGTAATTAAAATTTGCGACAGTAGAAAATTATTTTTTGAATAGTTTACTATAGAAAAGGCAATCCCTGGCGGATTTGAAATTTGCGACAGTAAAAAATTATTTTTTGAATAATTTACTATAGAAAAGGCAATCCCTGGCGCAATTAAAATTTGCGACAGTTGAAAATTATTTTTTGAATAATTTACTATAGAAAAGGCAATCCCTGGCGTAATTAAAATTTGCGACAGTATAAAATTATTTTTTGAATAATTTACTATAGAAAAGTCAATCCCTGGCGGATTTGAAATTTGCGACAGTAAAAAATTATTTTTTGAATAATTTACTATAGAAAAGGCAATCCCTGGCGTAATTAAAATTTGCGACAGTATAAAATTATTTTTTGAATAATTTACTATAGAAAAGGCAATCCCTGGCGCACTAAAAATTTGCGACAGTAAAAAATTATTTTTTGAATAATTTACTATAGAAAAGGCAATCCCTGGCGTAATTAAAATTTGCGACAGTTGAAAATTATTTTTTGAATAATTTACTATAGAAAAGGTAATCCCTGGCGTAATTAAAATTTGTGACAGTAGAAAATTATTTTTTGAATAGTTTACTATAGAAAAGGCAATCCCTGGCGGATTTGAAATTTGCGACAGTAAAAAATTATTTTTTGAATAATTTACTATAGAAAAGGCAATCCCTGGCGAAATTAAAATTTGCGACAGTTGAAAATTATTTTTTGAATAATTTACTATAGAAAAGGCAATCCCTGGCGTAATTAAAATTTACGACATATAAAATTATTTTTTGAATAATTTACTATAGAAAAGGCAATCTCTGGCGTATTTAAAATTTGCGACAGTTGAAAATTATTTTTTGAATAATATACTATAGAAAAGGCAATCCCTGGCGCAATTAAAATTTGCGACAATAGAAAATTATTTTTTGAATAATTTACTATAGAAAAGGCAATCCCTGGCCGATTTGAAATTTGCGACAGTAAAAAATTATTTTTTGAATAATTTACTATAGAAAAGGCAATCCCTGGCGCACTAAGAATTTGCGACAGTAAAAAATTATTTTTTGAATAATTTACTATAGAAAAGGCAATCCCTGGCGTAATTAAAATTTGCGACAGTTGAAAATTATTTTTTGAATAATTTACTATAGAAAAGGCAATCCCTGGCGTAATTAAAATTTGCGACAGTAGAAAATTATTTTTTGAATAGTTTACTATAGAAAAGGCAATCCCTGGCGGATTTGAAATTTGCGACAGTAAAAAATTATTTTTTGAATAATTTACTATAGAAAAGGCAATCCCTGGCGCAATTAAAATTTGCGACAGTTGAAAATTATTTTTTGAATAATTTACTATAGAAAAGGCAATCCCTGGCGTAATTAAAATTTGCGACAGTATAAAATTATTTTTTGAATAATTTACTATAGAAAAGGCAATCCCTGGCGGATTTGAAATTTGCGACAGTAAAAAATTATTTTTTGAATAATTTACTATAGAAAAGGCAATCCCTGGCGTAATTAAAATTTGCGATAGTATAAAATTATTTTTTGAATAATTTACTATAGAAAAGGCAATCCCTGGCGCACTAAAAATTTGCGACAGTAAAAAATTATTTTTTGAATAATTTACTATAGAAAAGGCAATCCCTGGCGAAATTAAAATTTGCGACAGTTGAAAATTATTTTTTGAATAATTTACTATAGAAAAGGCAATCCCTGGCGTAATTAAAATTTGCGACAGTAGAAAATTATTTTTTGAATAGTTTACTATAGAAAAGGCAATCCCTGGCGGATTTGAAATTTGCGACAGAAAAAAATTATTTTTTGAATAATTTACTATAGAAAAGGCAATCCCTGGCGCACTAAAAATTTGCGACAGTAAAAAATTATTTTTTGAATAATTTACTATAGAAAAGGCAATCCCTGGCGTAATTAAAATTTGCGACAGTTGAAAATTATTTTTTGAATAATTTACTATAGAAAAGGCAATCCCTGGCGTAATTAAAATTTGCGACAGTAGAAAATTATTTTTTGAATAGTTTACTATAGAAAAGGCAATCCCTGGCGGATTTGAAATTTGCGACAGTAAAAAATTATTTTTTGAATAATTTACTATAGAAAAGGCAATCCCTGGCGTAATTAAAATTTGCGACAGTAAAAAATTATTTTTTGAATAATTTACTATAGAAAAGGCAATTCCTGGTGCAATTAAAATTTGCGACAGTTGAAAATTATTTTTTGAATAATTTACTACAGAAAAGGCAATCCCTGGCGCACTTAAAATTTGTGACAGTAAAAAATTAGTTTTTGAATAATTTACTATAGAAAAGGCAATCCCTGGCGCAATTAAAATTTGCGACAGTTGAAAATTATTTTTTGAATAATTTACTATAGAAAAGGCAATCCCTGGCGTAATTAAAATTTGCGAAAGTTGAAAATTATTTTTTGAATAATTTACTATAGAAAAGGCAATCCCTGGCGCAATTAAAATTTGCGACAGTTGAAAATTATTTTTTGAATAATTTACTATAGAAAAGGCAATCCCTGGCGTAATTAAAATTTGCGAAAGTTGAAAATTATTTTTTGAATAATTTACTATAGAAAAGGCAATCCCTGGCGCAATTAAAATTTGCGACAGTTGAAAATTATTTTTTGAATAATTTACTATAGAAAAGGCAATCCCTGGCGTAATTAAAATTTGCGACAGTTGAAAATTATTTTTTGAATAATTTACTATAGAAAAGGCAATCCCTGGGATATTTAAAATTTGCGACAGTAAAAAATTATTTTTTGAATAATTTACTATAGAAAAGGCAATCCCTGGCGTAATTAAAATTTGCGACAGTATAAAATTATTTTTTGAATAATTTACTATAGAAAAGGCAAACCCTGGCGCACTAAAAATTTGCGACAGTAAAAAATTATTTTTTGAATAATTTACTATAGAAAAGGTAATCCCTGGCGTAATTAAAATTTGCGACAGTTGAAAATTATTTTTTGAATAATTTACTATAGAAAAGGCAATCCCTGGCGTAATTAAAATTTGCGACAGTTGAAAATTATTTTTTGAATAATTTACTATAGAAAAGGCAATCCCTGGCGCACTAAAAATTTGCGACAGTAAAAAATTAGTTTTTGAATAATTTACTATAGAAAAGGCAATCCCTGGCGCAATTAAAATTTGCGACAGTTGAAAATTATTTTTTGAATAATTTACTATAGAAAAGGCAATCCCTGGCGTAATTAAAATTTACGACATATAAAATTATTTTTTGAATAATTTACTATAGAAAAGGCAATCCCTGGCGTAATTAAAATTTGCGACAGTTGAAAATTATTTTTTGAATAATTTACTATAGAAAAGGCAATCCCTGGGATATTTAAAATTTGCAACAGTAAAAAATTATTTTTTGAATAATTTACTATAGAAAAGGCAATCCCTGGCGCACTAAAAATTTGCGACAGTAAAAAATTATTTTTTGAATAATTTACTATAGAAAAGGCAATCCCTGGCGTAATTAAAATTTGCGACAGTTGAAAATTATTTTTTGAATAATTTACTATAGAAAAGGCAATCCCTGGCGTAATTAAAATTTGCGACAGTAGAAAATTATTTTTTGAATAGTTTACTATAGAAAAGGCAATCCCTGGCGGATTTGAAATTTGCGACAGTAAAAAATTATTTTTTGAATAATTTACTATAGAAAAGGCAATCCCTGGCGTAATTAAAATTTGCGACAGTAAAAAATTATTTTTTGAATAATTTACTATAGAAAAGGCAATCCTTGGCGTAATTAAAATTTGCGACAGTTGAAAATTATTTTTTGAATAATTTACTATAGAAAAGGCAATTCCTGGTGCAATTAAAATTTGCGACAGTTGAAAATTATTTTTTGAATAATTTACTATAGAAAAGGCAATCCCTGGCGCACTTAAAATTTGTGACAGTAAAAAATTAGTTTTTGAATAATTTACTATAGAAAAGGCAATCCCTGGCGCAATTAAAATTTGCGACAGTTGAAAATTATTTTTTGAATAATTTACTATAGAAAAGGCAATCCCTGGCGTAATTAAAATTTGCGAAAGTTGAAAATTATTTTTTGAATAATTTACTATAGAAAAGGCAATCCCTGGCGCAATTAAAATTTGCGACAGTTGAAAATTATTTTTTGAATAATTTACTATAGAAAAGGCAATCCCTGGCGCACTTAAAATTTGCGACAGTAAAAAATTATTTTTTGAATAATTTACTATAGAAAAGGCAATCCCTGGCGTAATTAAAATTTGCGACAGTTGAAAATTATTTTTTGAATAATTTACTATAGAAAAGGCAATCCCTGGCGCAATTAAAATTTGCGACAGTTGAAAATTATTTTTTGAATAATTTACTATAGAAAAGGCAATCCCTGGCGTAATTAAAATTTGCGAAAGTTGAAAATTATTTTTTGAATAATTTACTATAGAAAAGGCAATCCCTGGCGCAATTAAAATTTGCGACAGTTGAAAATTATTTTTTGAATAATTTACTATAGAAAAGGCAATCCCTGGCGTAATTAAAATTTGCGACAGTTGAAAATTATTTTTTGAATAATTTACTATAGAAAAGGCAATCCCTGGGATATTTAAAATTTGCGACAGTAAAAAATTATTTTTTGAATAATTTACTATAGAAAAGGCAATCCCTGGCGTAATTAAAATTTGCGACAGTATAAAATTATTTTTTGAATAATTTACTATAGAAAAGGCAATCCCTGGCGTAATTAAAATTTGCTACAGTAGAAAATTATTTTTTGAATAGTTTACTATAGAAAAGGCAATCCCTGGCGGATTTGAAATTTGCGACAGTAAAAAATTATTTTTTGAATAATTTACTATAGAAAAGGCAATCCCTGGCGCATTTAAAATTTGCGACAGTTGAAAATTATTTTTTGAATAATTTACTATAGAAAAGGCAATCCCTGGCGTAATTAAAATTTGCGACAGTATAAAATTATTTTTTGAATAATTTACTATAGAAAAGGCAATCCCTGGCGGATTTGAAATTTGCGACAGTAAAAAATTATTTTTTGAATAATTTACTATAGAAAAGGCAATCCCTGGCGTAATTAAAATTTGCGACAGTATAAAATTATTTTTTGAATAATTTACTATAGAAAAGGCAATCCCTGGCGCACTAAAAATTTGCGACAGTAAAAAATTATTTTTTGAATAATTTACTATAGAAAAGGCAATCCCTGGCGTAATTAAAATTTGCGACAGTAAAAAATTAGTTTTTGAATAATTTACTATAGAAAAGGCAATCCCTGGCGCAATTAAAATTTGCGACAGTTGAAAATTATTTTTTGAATAATTTACTATAGAAAAGGCAATCCCTGGCGTAATTAAAATTTACGACATATAAAATTATTTTTTGAATAATTTACTATAGAAAAGGCAATCCCTGGCGTAATTAAAATTTGCGACAGTTGAAAATTATTTTTTGAATAATTTACTATAGAAAAGGCTATCCCTGGGATATTTAAAATTTGCGACAGTAAAAAATTATTTTTTGTATAATTTACTATAGAAAAGGCAATCCCTGGCGCACTAAAAATTTG
Organism: Dioctria linearis; assembly: GCA_963930735.1. Taxonomy (NCBI): domain Eukaryota; kingdom Metazoa; phylum Arthropoda; class Insecta; order Diptera; family Asilidae; genus Dioctria; species Dioctria linearis. Next base: position 107,472 of record CAWVNZ010002651.1, read on the forward strand.
CGACAGTAAAAAATTATTTTTTGAATAATTTACTATAGAAAAGGCAATCCCTGGCGTAGTTAAAATTTGCGACAGTTGAAAATTATTTTTTGAATAATTTACTATAGAAAAGGCAATCCCTGGCGTAATTAAAATTTGCGACAGTAGAAAATTATTTTTTGAATAGTTTACTATAGAAAAGGCAATCCCTGGCGGATTTGAAATTTGCGACAGTAAAAAATTATTTTTTGAATAATTTACTATAGAAAAGGCAATCCCTGGCGCAATTAAAATTTGCGACAGTTGAAAATTATTTTTTGAATAATTTACTATAGAAAAGGCAATCCCTGGCGTAATTAAAATTTGCGACAGTATAAAATTATTTTTTGAATAATTTACTATAGAAAAGGCAATCCCTGGCGGATTAATTTGCGACAGTATAAAATTATTTTTTGAATAATTTACTATAGAAAAGGCAATCCCTGGCGTAATTAAAATTTGCGACAGTGGAAAATTATTTTTTGAATAGTTTACTATAGAAAAGCAATCCCTGGCGGATTTGAAATTTGCGACAGTAAAAAAATTATTTTTGAATAATTTACTATAGAAATGGCAATCCCTGGCGCACTAAAAATTTGCGACAATAAAAAATTATTTTTTGAATAATTTTACTATAGAAAAGGCAATCCCTGGCGTAATTAAAATTTGCGACAGTTGAAAATTATTTTTTGAATAATTTACTATAGAAAAGGCAATCCCTGGCGTAATTAAAATTTGCGACAGTAGAAAATTATTTTTTGAATAGTTTACTATAGAAAAGGCAATCCCTGGCGGATTTGAAATTTGCGACAGTAAAAAATTATTTTTTGAATAATTTACTATAGAAAAAGCCAATCCCTGGCGTAATTAAAATTTGCGACAGTAAAAATTATTTTTTGAATAATTTACTATAGAAAAGGCAATTCCTGGTGCAATTAAAATTTGCGACAGTTGAAAATTATTTTTGAATAATTTACTATAGAAAAGGCAATCCCTGGCGCACTTAAAATTTGTGACAGTAAAAAATTAATTTTTGAATAATTTACTATAGAAAAGGCAATCCCTGGCGCAATTAAAATTTGCGACAATTGAAAATTATTTTTTGAATAATTTACTGTAGAAAAGGCAATCCCTGGCGTAATTAAAATTTGCGAAAGTTGAAAATTATTTTTTGAATAATTTACTATAGAAAAGGCAATCCCTGGCGCAATTAAAATTTGCGACAGTATAAAATTATTTTTGAATAATTTACTATAGAAAAGGCAATCCCTGGCGCAATTAAAATTTGCGACAGTTGAAAATTATTTTTTGAATAATTTACTATAGAAAAGGCAATCCCTGGCGTAATTAAAATTTGCGAAAATTGAAAATTATTTTTTGAATAATTTACTATAGAAAAGCAATCCCTGGCGCAATTAAAATTTGCGACAGTTGAAAATTATTTTTTGAATAATTTACTATAGAAAAGGCAATCCCTGGCGTAATTAAAATTTGCGACAGTTGAAAATTATTTTTTGAATAATTTACTATAGAAAAGGCAATCCCTGGGATATTTAAAATTTGCGACAGTAAAAAAATTATTTTTTGAATAATTTACTATAGAAAAGGCAATCCCTGGCGTAATTAAAATTTGCGACAGTATAAAATTATTTTTTGAATAATTTACTATAGAAAAGGCAATCCCTGGCGCACTAAAAATTTGCGACAGTAAAAAATTATTTTTGAATAATTTACTATAGAAAAGGCAATCCCTGGCGTAATTAAATTTGCGACAGTTGAAAATTATTTTTTGAATAATTTACTATAGAAAAGGCAATCCCTGGCGTAATTAAAATTTGCGACAGTTGAAAATATTTTTGAATAATTTACTATAGAAAAGGCAATCCCTGGGATATTTAAAATTTGCGACAGTAAAAAATTATTTTTTGAATAATTTACTATAGAAAAGGCAATCCCTGGCGTAATTAAAATTTGCGACAGTATAAAATTATTTTTTGAATAATTTACTATAGAAAAGGCAATCCCTGGCGCACTAAAAATTTGCGACAGTTGAAAATTATTTTTTGAATAATTTACTATAGAAAAGGCAATCCTGCGTAATTAAAACTTACGACATATAAAATTATTTTTTGAATAATTTACTATAGAAAAGGCAATCTCTGGCGTATTTAAAATTTGCGACAGTTGAAAATTATTTTTTGAATAATTTACTATAGAAAAGGCAATCCCTGGCGCAATTAAAATTTGCGACAGTAAAAAATTAGTTTTTGAATAATTTACTATAGAAAAGGCAATCCCTGGCGCAATTAAAATTTGCGACCAGTTGAAAATTATTTTTTGAATAATTTACTATAGAAAAGGCAATCCCTGGCGTAATTAAAATTTACGACATATAAAATTATTTTTTGAATAATTTACTATAGAAAAGGCAATCCCTGGCGTAATTAAAATTTGCGACAGTGGAAAATTATTTTTTGAATAATTTACTATAGAAAAGGCAATCCCTGGGATATTTAAAATTTGCAGCAGTAAAAAATTATTTTTTGAATAATTTACTATAGAAAAGGCAATCCCTGGCGTAATTAAAATTTGCGACAGTATAAAATTATTTTTTGAATAATTTACTATAGAAAAGGCAATCCCTGCGGCACTAAAAATTTGCGACAGTAAAAAATTATTTTTTGAATAATTTACTATAGAAAAGGCAATCCCTGGCGTAAGTAAAATTTGCGACAGTTGAAAATTATTTTTTGAATAATTTACTATAGAAAAGGCAATCCCTGGCGTAATTAAAATTTGTGACAGTAGAAAATTATTTTTTGAATAGTTTACTATAGAAAAAGGCAATCCCTGGCGGATTTGAAATTTGCGACAGTAAAAAATTATTTTTTGAATAATTTACTATAGAAAAGGCAATCCCTGGCGCAATTAAAATTTGCGACAGTTGAAAATTATTTTTTGAATAATTTACTATAGAAAAGGCAATCCCTGGCGTAATTAAAACTTACGACATATAAAATTATTTTTTGAATAATTTCCTATAGAAAAGGCAATCTCTGGCGTATTTAAAATTTGCGACAGTTGAAAATTATTTTTTGAATAATTTACTATAGAAAAGGCAATCCCTGGCGCAATTAAAATTTGCGACAATAGAAAATTATTTTTTGAATAATTTACTATAGAAAAGGCAATCCCTGGCCGATTTGAAATTTGCGACAGTAAAAAATTATTTTTTGAATAATTTACTATAGAAAAGGCAATCCCTGGCGCACTAAAAATTTGCGACAGTAAAAAATTATTTTTTGAATAATTTACTATAGAAAAGGCAATCCCTGGCGTAATTAAAATTTGCGACAGTTGAAATTTATTTTTTGAATAATTTGCTATAGAAAAGGCAATCCCTGGCGTAATTAAAATTTGCGACAGTAGAAAATTATTTTTTGAATAGTTTACTATAGAAAAGGCAATCCCTGGCGGATTTGAAATTTGCGACATTAAAAAATTATTTTTTGAATAATTTACTATAGAAAAGGCAATCCCTGGCGCAATTAAAATTTGCGACAGTTGAAAATTATTTTTTGAATAATTTACTATAGAAAAGGCAATCCCTGGCGTAATTAAAATTTGCGACAGTATAAAATTATTTTTTGAATAATTTACTATAGAAAAGGCAATCCCTGGCGGATTTGAAATTTGCGACAGTAAAAAATTATTTTTTGAATAATTTACTATAGAAAAGGCAATCCCTGGCGTAATTAAAATTTGCGACAGTATAAAATTATTTTTTGAATAATTTACTATAGAAAAGGCAATCCCTGGCGCACTAAAAATTTGCGACAGTAAAAAATTATTTTTTGAATAATTTACTATAGAAAAGGCAATCCCTGGCGTAATTAAAATTTGCGACAGTTGAAAATTATTTTTTGAATAATTTACTATAGAAAAGGCAATCCCTGGCGTAATTAAAATTTGCGACAGTAGAAAATTATTTTTTGAATAGTTTACTATAGAAAAGGTAATCCCTGGCGGATTTGAAATTTGCGACAGTAAAAAATTATTTTTTGAATAATTTACTATAGAAAAGGCAATCCCTGGCGCACTAAAAATTTGCGACAGTAAAAAATTATTTTTTGAATAATTTACTATAGAAAAGGCAATCCCTGGCGTAATTAAAATTTGCGACAGTTGAAAATTATTTTTTGAATAATTTACTATAGAAAAGGCAATCCCTGGCGTAATTAAAATTTGCGACAGTAGAAAATTATTTTTTGAATAGTTTACTATAGAAAAGGCAATCCCTGGCGGATTTGAAGTTTGCGACAGTAAAAAATTATTTTTTGAATAATTTACTATAGAAAAGGCAATCCCTGGCGCAATTAAAATTTGCGACAGTTGAAAATTATTTTTTGAATAATTTACTATAGAAAAGGCAATCCCTGGCGTAATTAAAATTTGCGACAGTATAAAATTATTTTTTGAATAATTTACTATAGAAAAGGCAATCCCTGGCGGATTTGAAATTTGCGACAGTAAAAAATTATTTTTTGAATAATTTACTATAGAAAAGACAATCCCTGGCGTAATTAAAATTTGCGGCAGTATAAAATTATTTTTTGAATAATTTACTATAGAAAAGGCAATCCCTGGCGCACTAAAAATTTGCGACAGTAAAAAATTATTTTTTGAATAATTTACTATAGAAAAGGCAATCCCTGGCGTAATTAAAATTTGCGACAGTTGAAAATTATTTTTTGAATAATTTACTATAGAAAAGGCAATCCCTGGCGTAATTAAAATTTGCGAAAGTTGAAAATTATTTTTTGAATAATTTACTATAGAAAAGGCAATCCCTGGCGCAATTAAAATTTGCGACAGTTGAAAATTATTTTTTGAATAATTTACTATAGAAAAGGCAATCCCTGGGATATTTAAAATTTGCGACAGTAAAAAATTATTTTTTGAATAATTTACTATAGAAAAGGCAATCCCTGGCGTAATTAAAATTTGCGACAGTATAAAATTATTTTTTGAATAATTTACTATAGAAAAGGCAATCCCTGGCGCACTAAAAATTTGCGACAGTAAAAAATTAGTTTTTGAATAATTTACTATAGAAAAGGCAATCCCTGGCGTAATTAAAATTTGCGACAGTAGAAAATTATTTTTTGAATAGTTTACTATAGAAAAGACAATCCCTGGCGTAATTAAAATTTGCGACAGTATAAAATTATTTTTTGAATAATTTACTATAGAAAAGGCAATCCCTGGCGTAATTAAAATTTGCGACAGTATAAAATTATTTTTTGAATAATTTACTATAGAAAAGGCAATCCCTGGCGCACTAAAAATTTGCGACAGTAAAAAATTATTTTTTGAATAATTTACTATAGAAAAGGCAATCCCTGGCGTAATTAAAATTTGCGACAGTTGAAAATTATTTTTTGAATAATTTACTATAGAAAAGGCAATCCCTGGCGTAATTAAAATTTGCGACAGTTGAAAATTATTTTTTGAATAATTTACTATAGAAAAGGCAATCCCTGGGATATTTAAAATTTGCGACAGTAAAAAATTATTTTTTGAATAATTTACTATAGAAAAGGCAATCCCTGGCGTAATTAAAATTTGCGACAGTATAAAATTATTTTTTGAATAATTTACTATAGAAAAGGCAATCCCTGGCGCACTAAAAATTTGCGACAGTAAAAAATTAGTTTTTGAATAATTTACTATAGAAAAGGCAATCCCTGGCGCAATTAAAATTTGCGACAGTTGAAAATTATTTTTTGAATAATTTACTATAGAAAAGGCAATCCCTGGCGTAATTAAAATTTACGACATATAAAATTATTTTTTGAATAATTTACTATAGAAAAGGCAATCCCTGGCGTAATTAAAATTTGCGACAGTTGAAAATTATTTTTTGAATAATTTACTATAGAAAAGGCAATCCCTGGGATATTTAAAATTTGCAACAGTAAAAAATTATTTTTTGAATAATTTACTATAGAAAAGGCAATCCCTGGCGTAATTAAAATTTGCGACAGTATAAAATTATTTTTTGAATAATTTACTATAGAAAAGGCAATCCCTGGCGCACTAAAAATTTGCGACAGTAAAAAATTATTTTTTGAATAATTTACTATAGAAAAGGCAATCCCTGGCGTAATTAAAATTTGCGACAGTTGAAAATTATTTTTTGAATAATTTACTATAGAAAAGGCAATCCCTGGCGTAATTAAAATTTGTGACAGTAGAAAATTATTTTTTGAATAGTTTACTATAGAAAAGGCAATCCCTGGCGGATTTGAAATTTGCGACAGTAAAAAATTATTTTTTGAATAATTTACTATAGAAAAGGCAATCCCTGGCGCAATTAAAATTTGCGACAGTTGAAAATTATTTTTTGAATAATTTACTATAGAAAAGGCAATCCCTGGCGTAATTAAAACTTACGACATATAAAATTATTTTTTGAATAATTTACTATAGAAAAGGCAATCTCTGGCGTATTTAAAATTTGCGACAGTTGAAAATTATTTTTTGAATAATTTACTATAGAAAAGGCAATCCCTGGCGCAATTAAAATTTGCGACAATAGAAAATTATTTTTTGAATAATTTACTATAGAAAAGGCAATCCCTGGCCGATTTGAAATTTGCGACAGTAAAAAATTATTTTTTGAATAATTTACTATAGAAAAGGCAATCTCTGGCGCACTAAAAATTTGCGACAGTAAAAAATTATTTTTTGAATAATTTACTATAGAAAAGGCAATCCCTGGCGTAATTAAAATTTGCGACAGTTGAAATTTATTTTTTGAATAATTTACTATAGAAAAGGCAATCCCTGGCGTAATTAAAATTTGCGACAGTAGAAAATTATTTTTTGAATAGTTTACTATAGAAAAGGCAATCCCTGGCGGATTTGAAATTTGCGACATTAAAAAATTATTTTTTGAATAATTTACTATAGAAAAGGCAATCCCTGGCGCAATTAAAGTTTGCGACAGTTGAAAATTATTTTTTGAATAATTTACTATAGAAAAGGCAATCCCTGGCGTAATTAAAATTTGCGACAGTATAAAATTATTTTTTGAATAATTTACTATAGAAAAGGCAATCCCTGGCGGATTTGAAATTTGCGACAGTAAAAAATTATTTTTTGAATAATTTACTATAGAAAAGGCAATACCTGGCGTAATTAAAATTTGCGACAGTATAAAATTATTTTTTGAATAATTTACTATAGAAAAGGCAATCCCTGGCGCACTAAAAATTTGCGACAGTAAAAAATTATTTTTTGAATAATTTACTATAGAAAAGGCAATCCCTGGCGTAATTAAAATTTGCGACAGTTGAAAATTATTTTTTGAATAATTTACTATAGAAAAGGCAATCCCTGGCGTAATTAAAATTTGCGACAGTAGAAAATTATTTTTTGAATAGTTTACTATAGAAAAGGTAATCCCTGGCGGATTTGAAATTTGCGACAGTAAAAAATTATTTTTTGAATAATTTACTATAGAAAAGGCAATCCCTGGCGCACTAAAAATTTGCGACAGTAAAAAATTATTTTTTGAATAATTTACTATAGAAAAGGCAATCCCTGGCGTAATTAAAATTTGCGACAGTTGAAAATTATTTTTTGAATAATTTACTATAGAAAAGGCAATCCCTGGCGTAATTAAAATTTGCGACAGTAGAAAATTATTTTTTGAATAGTTTACTATAGAAAAGGCAATCCCTGGCGGATTTGAAGTTTGCGACAGTAAAAAATTATTTTTTGAATAATTTACTATAGAAAAGGCAATCCCTGGCGCAATTAAAATTTGCGACAGTTGAAAATTATTTTTTGAATAATTTACTATAGAAAAGGCAATCCCTGGCGTAATTAAAATTTGCGACAGTATAAAATTATTTTTTGAATAATTTACTATAGAAAAGGCAATCCCTGGCGGATTTGAAATTTGCGACAGTAAAAAATTATTTTTTGAATAATTTACTATAGAAAAGACAATCCCTGGCGTAATTAAAATTTGCGACAGTATAAAATTATTTTTTGAATAATTTACTATAGAAAAGGCAATCCCTGGCGCACTAAAAATTTGCGACAGTAAAAAATTATTTTTTGAATAATTTACTATAGAAAAGGCAATCCCTGGCGTAATTAAAATTTGCGACAGTTGAAAATTATTTTTTGAATAATTTACTATAGAAAAGGCAATCCCTGGCGTAATTAAAATTTGCGACAGTAGAAAATTATTTTTTGAATAGTTTACTATAGAAAAGGCAATCCCGGGCGGATTTGAAATTTGCGACAGTGAAAAATTATTTTTTGAATAATTTACTATAGAAAAGGCAATCCCTGGCGCACTAAAAATTTGCGACAGTAAAAAATTATTTTTTGAATAATTTACTATAGAAAAGGCAATCCCTGGCGTAATTAAAATTTGCGACAGTTGAAAATTATTTTTTGAATAATTTACTATAGAAAAGGCAATCCCTGGCGTAATTAAAATTTGCGACAGTAGAAAATTATTTTTTGAATAGTTTACTATAGAAAAGGCAATCCCTGGCGGATTTGAAATTTGCGACAGTAAAAAATTATTTTTTGAATAATTTACTATAGAAAAGGCAATCCCTGGCGTAATTAAAATTTGCGACAGTAAAAAATTATTTTTTGAATAATTTACTATAGAAAAGGCAATTCCTGGTGCAATTAAAATTTGCGACAGTTGAAAATTATTTTTTGAATAATTTACTATAGAAAAGGCAATCCCTGGCGCACTTAAAATTTGTGACAGTAAAAAATTAGTTTTTGAATAATTTACTATAGAAAAGGCAATCCCTGGCGCAATTAAAATTTGCGACAGTTGAAAATTATTTTTTGAATAATTTA